>JAQIXJ010000056.1:0-62662 GCA_034700185.1 Phthiracarus laevigatus | reverse complement strand
CCATAATTTGCCTTTGAAGACACCATAATACCATACCATAATTTATACCCTAAGACACCATAAAAATCCGATTCCTGATGATGACCTGTTTGATCCATGTGGTGACATGATATTTGTACCTAAACATTCTTGAACATTCTGTATTGATTCGTAGGTGCAGCATAGAGATGCACATATTAACTTTTGACTTAACAGGTTAATCGGTTAAAGTTAAGGTTAAATTTAAACATTTTGATGTGAGTTAAAGTTATAGTTGAGAAAGTGTTTTCTGATGTTTGTGCATTTAAAAGAATTGGCTGCTCAACCATACCATAATCTTCTGTCAATAACTGATCAAACAGATAGTTATAAAACTCTTTACAATCGTTTTCTGTATTCACAGGAAATAGATCTCTATTGTTTTCCACATTAAGGAATGCTTCTCTGAAACTTTCTATGCATTTATTCGCATTTTTATTGTCATACATTTCTAAAAACATGTTCGCGAGTCCGTTATGAAGTGGTAGTGAAACGTCAATCAAATAATCAATGGTATAGTCATAGAATAGATCAAAACTATACAAAGCTTGTATCACCGCATTCATGAATGAAGTATTGCCCATATTATCTAATCCATTATATCCTTTTTTTGCCATTTGTCTGTGTTCGATGAGATGTTTTATTTGATCTTATACTAATTAATCTTTTCCAAATGAATATAAAAATTTTGGGTTTATTATAGTAGTCGTGTAATAATATATAATAATTGTAATATGTATTGATTTATTTTTGTACTCGTAATATACCAAACTATAATAATTATTGTTGATAATAATGTATAAGAGTAAGTGAGATTCGGCATTCATTGTATTATGTATGATTATAGTATTGACTATGATCGTGCGAAATGATTGCAACAATAAAGAAAATCAATCAAAATAATACTTTCATTAAACTGTATAAAACGGTGTAAAAATGAATAAAAGATTAAAAAAAAACTCTGTGAATGACATATAAATACTCTTATATTGCATTGACAAGTAACAAAATAAAATTCATAATCGCTTTATGAAATTTTAATATTAAACTAAACAATGAAATAAAAACATTACTTTAAATTAAACAATTGTTTTAACAATATGCCATTTATTTTTAAGACGTTATGATATACGATAAACGTTAAAAATATTTTATGGCTTAAGATTAAGATTATTTTGAAATAAGAACAAAGAAATCAACAATAAATATGTCACAACAAATATATATCGGATTACCAGACTTTAAAAATACTTGTTACATGAATGTTGTGATTCAAGTGTTATATTCATATGAACCATTTCACGATTATGTCATCAATTTCGAAGCCGATAATGAACAACATCTGCACAGAAATATCGCAAATCTGTTTAACAAAATGGCAGTTAAAACAGCATTATTTGATTTGGTTGGACTTATAAGTACGTTAAGAGATAGTTTCCGCCAAAAATCACAACAAAATCGAAAAGATTTTCCAGTGACAGTTCAATGCGATTCACAAAAGTTTTATAGCAGATTAACAGATCAAATGATGAGCGAAGCAAATAAGAGAAACATTTCAGATCCAATCGCAGATCTTTCTTCAGCACAATCAAGCGATGAAGCGTGGAATATGTATAGAAATACATCAGCGCCTATAAATAAAGATTTAATTGATATGTTTGCCGGATTATACCGATGCGAAACTAAATGCACAAAACAACATGTGTCTAATCGTTGGGAACCGTTTTGGATTACGAAATTAGAAATCCCATTCACAACTTGGAATCAAACAGATGACACTATAACACATCAATATATCTTAGATGTGAAACAATGTTTAGAGTCAGCACAAGATTCTGAACAAATGACTGACTTTAAGTGTCCATACGAAGGAGTGCCGGGGATTAATACATGTGATGAAAACACAAACAGGAGACAATTGTATGATCATATGCCACAACTATTTGTCATCCAATTAAAGCTATTTATATATAATGTAAGCAAGGAATTTGAGCGTAAGATAAGTGATGCGAAAATAGTTATTAATGAGTATATTGTGGTAAATGGAAAGAATTATAGATTGATTGCGTCTATCAAACACATCGGACATTCCATTTCCAAAGGACACTACACTATTACTCGAAGAGCAGGGCATAAATGGATTACATTTAATGATACGTACACATACATACGTGACAATACCAAACAACTGAATTTAGCAGAACAACTGAATGGGAGTTATATTTTATTCTATGAAGAATGCGTAGAATTAATTGCGTTTTCTGAATTTGAAAACAAACAAATATTATTCCTGGAAAAACAAGAACCTGTTCTTATCACACAATTGTGTCCAACATTATTGAAACACAAGTCAAACATTGTTCCCATTAGAGAACAATTAACCAAACAAACTATTTCTTTTGCTTCAAATACGTATTCACTGGAACAAACAAAAACGCTAACCATTACTATATTGAATCAAATCGATAAAACTAACGATGAAATGTGGAGAATTATGAAAATTATAAGGACTAGAGTGACCACCGAAACGATTGCAAGAATGATTGTTATGACACCGTTCAAGTATCCTGATTTCGAAATCTCCTTATATAATACAGCGAAGGAACGTTGTGGTAATTATATGATTGAGTTAAATAAATTGTATTTGCTATTAATTGAAACACCAATAGTGGCTGACATTAAATCGCATTTCATTGCTTATAACAAATTGAATGAAGACTTCCAAAGTTACTATAGAACTCCATTTTTAAAATCAATGAGACAAACTAAAAAAACAACAACCGTAGAAAAAACTAATTCGCCAACAAATATCACAGAATCTGTTACATCTGCTCAGCCATCAATTATTAAAGAATCACTATATGGCAGAACTTGTTTTGCTAGGCTTTGGGTTACTATCGATGACAAAAATTCCGAATTTCAATTTCGAAAACAGTTCCAACCGCGACATTGTGTTAAGGATGATAAACCATTGTGGTATTTCTTCATCGATAACTTTAGATCTGAAATGGGCATAAAAGACATTGGAAAAGTGATAACTGACGCCTGTTCTTATTTGTCGTGTAACGTTGATGGAGCGTTAAAAGTGGTTCACGTATTATTTCTCGAAACAAATCGTCCACAATTTAAATATTCTACAGTTCACTCTGTACTACCATTCTTACACAAAGGATCGTTGAAGTGTTCGATGTATATCGAACAGAAAATACCTGGAAAAGAATTTATAGGCCAACGAATTTGGTGGGGTTATGGACAAAGTGAGACAAAAAAGTCTGGATATAGTGAAAGATTTGAGATAAAAACAAAGATATTACCCGATTCTAAAATTTTTGCGATATTTCTCTACTCAAATGCAAAACTTTTAATGGAAGATTCTATATCGGACAGTATTCGTGGTATTATACCAAACAGCAATTTTACTCTATTTCTCGAGGGAACCTTAATAGTAGTTGAGGGTCAGTTGAAAATTTATTTTGGATTGAGCACCAAATCCATGGTTTATACGTACGATGATTTTTCGGACAAATCCATATCATCAGACTTGCATGATTTATGTCAACCAATGATATTTTTGGCTTCTTTACGACCGAAAGATTTGTCGGCAGTTTGGAGGTTGAGAATGGATTACTTTCATAGAACTGAAAAATTAAATAGGTTTGCTTATCTACAGGTGCCTGAGAATAAGAAATCATATCTGTCTCGCATCAAAGTTATGAAATGGAATGAAGGCTTCGAATTTGTGCGGTTTTATCAAAACAAAAGAACGTGGTTATTGAATTTAAAATTAGCTGATAATAATGCCTCATTCGTTTTGCCATATAGTGGTTCCCCAAAACCAACCTTAAGACCGGTTAGTATTTTGGAAATCGGAATAAAGAAGGATAATTCTGGACAATCAACTGAAGAGGTTTAAATATTAGTAACTAGTTTTGGTAAAAAATAAAGCGAATGTTGTTTTTTGTTTTTCTGAATCAACTAAAGTAATGATAATTAAAGGAAATGTTAAAATGAAAAGTATAACTTTGCATAAAATCATATTATAAATAAAATTCTTTATCTATCCCTCCCTTTCTCTCTTTATTTGTGCTCATTACCGCTTGTGTCACTTTCCTTTTAATCCAATTTTTTTTCATTTTAACCTGATTACGCTCGTTTTAACAAAAACATTTAACTTTTTTGAGCCTTAAAATCGGTTTACAGACAATTTAAGCATATGCAAGGGGTATGTTTATCTGGATATTTTTCACAAATTGTAAATTTTTTAAGTTTTGACCAGATTTTTGACAATATTTTAATTTAATATCCTTCAATTTTTTCAGTTGGCTGCAGATTTTTGTAGCGGAAAAAGAACAGCAAAACTTCGTATTATTTTATCAAACAGCTGCAAATCCCAATCAATTTTTAACAAAAACGTTGGCCAAATTCGTTTAATTTCTCCTATTTTTGGCGTGATTTTTGCATATTTTGAAATAATTTTTATTTCATATTACAATATTTTTGTCCCTCTATATGACTCATATATCTTTTGTTCTATATCTTTGATCTTAAAAACCCTTTATTATCATAATTAATTGGCTGCTCAACAATACCATTATCTTCTGTCAATAAATGGTTCAAAGGAGTGTTATAAAACTCTTTACATTCGTTTTCTGTTTCCACTAGAAATAGATCTCTATTGTCTCCCACACTAAGAAATACTTCTCTTATCCTTTCCAGAAATTTATTCGCATTTATTTTCACGAGTCCGAAATGTAGTGGTAGTGAATCTTCAATCATTTAATCAATGGTATAGTTATAGAGTAGATCGAAACAATACAAAGCTTGTATCACCGCATTCATGAATGAAGTATTGCCCATATTTTCTAATCCAATTTATCCTCTTTTTGCCAGTCTTCTGTGTTCGATGAAATGTTTAATTTGATCAAATAGTAATTATACAATTCCAAATGATAATAAAAAAATTTTGGATTATTTTAGTAATAGAAAAAAATCGTAAGATGTATTGTTTTATTTCTATAAAGGAATTATAATACTTATTGGTTTTAATAATTCTCCTACAATACTAAAATAGACATTTTTATATATATATTTTTTAGTTAATTACAACATTGAATTTACAACTTAAATATTCCCTAAAAATTCCGAACTAGCTTAACTGTAAAAAAACATAGATTATAGTTTTTGTTTCTCAAGAAAAATCACAAAAATTTGTTTCTAAAACCGTCGATGTGGCTTAATATGATTATTATAAAGTGCAAAATGGTTTTTGTTAGTTCATTTTGTTTTGTTTGAATACTGATCGAGTATTATCGAAACTTAGTTATGGATTTTTTCTGGTCTAAAAAAGTATATTTTTCTAATGACGATAAATGGCAGCACCGTTACCGATAAAATCCTTTAAGAACATTTTTAAATCAAATTAATTTCAAGCATTTATCTACAATATTAATAATAAGTATGTCTTAAAAGGATAACCCATTACCCACTAAATACCCACCATATCAAAAATTTTGAAAGTTTAAAAAAAGTTTAGCAAAAGTGAAGAATTCACTACAAACGTAATATTAATATGTATATGTCGTCCATTAGTCGAAAATCCCAAAAATTTTCGTTAAAATTTGAAATGTTGTGAAAAGCATTGAAAGGGTTGAAAAAATTTTTGAGGCACAGAATTTTTGGTTTGCTTAATTTGTCGTTTATCCCTAACATTGAAATTCAAAAAATTTCATATATGATCCCTACAAGAATATGAAACGGGCCCCTGATTTTTCGGGCCCCCGCGTGCCCCAGACGTTTTCTGTTGGGCTCGGGCCTAAAGTTAAAAAAATATATAAAAAATAACCAAAAAATAAAAAGCCCAAAAATTTTTAATATTAAAGTAAACATTATTAAAATATACAAAAATTTAATAAAATAATAGAATTTCATAAAAACTTATCATTATTTACAAAAAAGCATAAATAAAATATAATTATATCCTAGATAGATATATAAAAATCTAAGTCAGAATTTGACTTTGTGATTAAAAAGTTTTTTATGTTAAATCGGGTCGGGCTTTGAATAATATAATTTATCGGGGTTTTTTTTCGGGCTCGGGCTTAAGTCTATCGGGCTTGCATCGGGCTAGGGCCTTGAAATTTTCACAATTTCATAGTCTAATCCCTATTAGACACTCAGAGTCTGGGACAACCCACGCACCATTATTTTATTTATTATATCTTGTTTTACAAATAATAACTATTATAGAAACAAATTTTTAGTGTATACATTTTGTTGCTATTTTATACCTCAAAGTTAGAAAAATATTTTTTCAAATCTCGAATAAAACCAGATTGGTTTGGGTAAAAAACTCAAGCAAGAAAACTAATTTTGTCGACTGCCTCTTTTCGAGCCTGATATTTTTAGTGCCCTTTTATTTAACAAGCCTGTGAAATATCTTATTCGGTATAACATTTAGGCACTGCTTAATAAAAACAATCAAAGTAAATTGAGATTATAAATTTTGTGGTCTTTCAACAGTAATAATTTTACTGTACAATTTGAATAATCACTCATCAAATCTTAAGTTCAGGTTTATTAATTTAGTGAATGCAACTACAGTTTAATAGAGGTTTTACTTTATTATAGTAAAAAATAATCAGTATCTTGCTTTTTTGTAATCAATCCATTATATAGAGCAGTGGTTTTCAAACTTTTCTTACAAGACCTAAAATATCAAACTCATTTCTTCGACGACCCATAATAAAAATACTTATTTTTTATGAAATTAATGAACAGAGAATCAAAATGACAGCCTCATATGCTACGTTTTTATTTGATAAATTAGAGTCATATAAATTTTGCATAAACACGACTTACATAAAATGCAGCCGTTTTAACAGCATTTAATGTAAGCAGTTTTCACACAAATTGTGCCTCGATTCTTAGTTTATGCGCCTCTGATTTAGATTACTCAACACATTTATTTACTTACACTTAACTTTGAGTGCAGTTATAAAATGTAATAGAATTGTATTTCTTAGTTTTTTAGAACTATCAATCAATGATATTTTAATATTTTTTACTAAAAATTGGCCTACAAAATATTTTACTAAGAGCTATGTAACATTCGTGGTTTACGTAGAAAAATTGAAATTAATTAATCGAATTAAAGGAAAAAACTTATCTCTAATAATTTATAGAGTAGTGAAGTGAAGATAAGTGTCAATAGAGATAAAGAAACATTAATTATCTGTGTGTCGCTAATGGAAGACATTTAGACAAACAAAAATGATAATATACGACTGAAAAAAGTATTTTTAACTAAGATTTTACTTTTTAATTGAAAAAATAAACTCTTTATTTTTGCTAATGTTTCAGATGTCGTCCCAAACTAAATCAACCGTTAAGTTAAGCGACAGAATAGCAAATTCAGCGAAAAAATACATCAAACTACAATTGAAAACGTCGGAGTTCACGCGCTTTTTGTTGACCGGTGAGGATAGTGATGCAAACGATATATTTTCGAAAATGTGGAAAAAAGTTTGCGATATTAAAGACGCGTGGTTTTTGCTGTTCGAAAATGGCCTGAAAAAAGCGGAATCCGTTGACGAAATCAATACATATAAACATTTGCTGGAAGAGGCGAAACAAATGGACTGCAAAAAGCATCAATTGTTTAAGTCAAAGTTCGGTTCGTTGAGCGATGACGTGACGTCGCTTTTGATGTCCCGAGAAACGTGGATTTTGACGCAATTTCTAACTAAAGAAGCAATTGATGGCTCGATTAATGAGCTAATAATCATAACTTTTACGATAATTCTTATACGAAGCGAAGCGAGTAAAATGAAAAACAGCCCGATGTTTAAGCCAAATCCTTACTTCGATTTTTGGCACAGCGAGGACGATATGATTAATGAGTTTCGTACGGCATTCAAGCATTTAATTGACGTAAAACAGTCGCAGATAAATGCGGAGGAAGAGCAACATTTGACGGATTTAGTTAAGAAAACGATAGCTTTCGGGTATATTTGTTTCAACATAGCCTGGAATAAAAAAAGCCTTTCTCGTGCCAACTCTTGTGATTAGCTCATATTGCGTGTTATCTCATCATTGGTGATAATAAACTTAATTACTGTTAGCGGATAGTCAGTATCAAATCATGCATACTTAAGTAACCAATAATACTAATAATAATGATAATACTTTACTTTACACACACAATTAGCAGAAGTGATTATGTTAAAGATTATCAATTATAATTGTAGTGGTAGACAAATAACCATAAATTAGCATAACTTGTTAGTCAATTAACGCATGTACGCAACATCATTAGTTTGTGACTTAAATTGTAATTTAATATGCTATCTTTTTTATTTGATAACCATCATGTGTTGTGTCTGCATTTGCCCGTTTATGTATTTTGTTCATTAGCATATTATTGTAATTCAATGTCATTAATCTACATCTACAACAGGTTTTAACTTTAACTGAAAGGGAAAACAATAAATTCTTATGTAAAATACAGTTCAATTTTCTGTGTATAATTTTATTTATGTAAAAGTGATTCGTAATGTTGTGCTTTTTCAAAAAATATTATAGTTAGTACAATAACTACATGTTAAAAATATAAAATATTATAAAATTCTAGCATCACTTTAGAGCACTATCTTATCTTACGTTAGATATAAAGTAATAAACTTTTCACATCACAACTGCTGATTTCAGTGATTCACTTTTTTTGAGTCACTGTCTCTGCCTCTGCAATTACAGTAGTTCCATAATGTACTCGTACTGTTCCGGTATTTTCTCGAACGAAAGTTTGAAAACATGTCCCATTCCGATAACTGCACGAATTCTTTCTGAAACTACTCGTTTACTTCCTTTAACTATACGTACAAATGAGTTAACCAAAGGCGGTAAGGTAAGCGAATGACTATTAGGATCGCGTCAACTCTTTTTTGTGTGAAGTTCGTATAGTTATCGGAAGGGGACCTGTTTTCAAACTTTCGTTCGAGTAGTTACCGGAGCAGTACGAGTACATTATGGAACTGCCGTAATTAATATATTCCAAGATATTAATAGTTTTCTATCAGAGACGAGTCGCATCACCTTTTGCCCGATACAAACCAGAAACCGTTATTTACATTTGTTATGATTATAAAAGTTAGTGACTTTTAGCATTTAATTTCTGAAATAAATATATACAAGAAAAACTCACTTAAAACGATTTGATATCGATTATGACCTTTCGGTAATACAGTATTTCAATAAAAATTTATTTTGTTTACGATAAGATTAATTGTGTGTAAACAAAGTATGTTACGTCAAAAGCAGTTGAGTTTGATATTATCGGATAATGTTATACAATAGCTATTAGCTAACATAAAAATTGCATAAAATCTTTATGTTATTATTTAATTTTAAATTTCTGAATACTTATTTTTTATCATTTGGTAGTAAAAATGCCATGTATTTTAATAAAAGTTTTAATTGATTGATCTCGTTTGCATTTATGAGTAAACATAAAAATGCAAACTAAAGCATTATTATTTTTTATTCTAAAAATCCTTTTAAAAGTAGATTAATGAACAGCTGTATTTAGTTAATATTCTTTTCAACTAAAATTAGGATATTTGTTGTTTGAGTTCTTTACTAATTGATATGATTAATTAGTTAATACGAATATGTTGCAGATTCTATTTACACAGGTTTATTATAAGCACACACTTGCAATATTTCATTATTATATTCTATATGGTTAAGGAAGTACTTAATGATCGATTTAAATAATTGCAATTGAAAGGCTAAATAAAAAATATATGCTGACAGATAATGACTGATAGACGTGGAACAGAAAACCAAAATTGATATACGGTGTATCTGGTTTCAACGCAAGATAAAAAATTACATTTGCGCTTACTTTTGTTTATATCAATAGTTCATGTTTTCGAACCTTATTTAGAAATTATCTCTTTCCTATAACTCGATGATATCTTTTAATATGGATAAAGTATTTGCAAAATGAAATTTCTTGATAAAGAAGTTAGATAAGAGAAATATTATATTTGAATTTAGTAGGATATAGTAATAATAATGAAAACATTCAATCTAGTATTAAATACGTAATAAATAAAACAAAAAGAAAACTATTTATACATATGTATGTTCAAGGATTATACATATGTATGTTCAAGGATTTTTAAAACTATTTTTTTGTACAAATTTTATTTCAACCATAATTACTTCATTTTTAACTTGTCATAACAATATCTATGAAAAGTTTGTCAAATAATATTTTAAATATTTTGTGAACTAAAGTGAACATAAAGTGAACTAATTAAAAATTAAGTAAAGCAAAATCGCCTAAAAATGAAAATCGCATTTATCCCGTTGGATGCCTATGGACACGTGAATGCGTGCACATGTCTAGCAAATGTTTGTCTCGACAGAGGCCATCAAATCTTTTTTATCACCAATGAATCGTGGAGCGGAAAACTTTTGCCGCACGGATTTATCGAAAAAGTTTATCCAGAGGAAAACAGCGATCTAAAGGAGTACTTTAGCAAATTTTGTCACACTCTATCTATGAACCCATTTGAACAAATTAAGGAATTTGAAGCTCCCGGTTGGCCCATATTTACTGGTGGTGTCCGCAATTCAGACCCGATAATTAGGCAACTTTTAAGTGAGATTAAGCCCGATGTGATAATAGTTGACCATTTAGTATCGATACCGGCAGTCACTACTGCCGGTGTGCCGTGGATTAATTTAATATCCACTAATCGATTGTATTTCACTGATGACCATAGGGTACCACCTGGTGGTTCAGGTAACAAACATGAAAATAAATTTTCTAATTAATAATACTACAGATTATCTGAAATTGTTAACGCAATACTTCAGGTTACGCCAGTTATAGCGATAAAACGGAATGGAAACTATTTCGAGACGAACAGATTACCGCATATAGAGACACATGGATTGAGTTTAATAATTGGATTCAATTATTAGGCGCCGAACCATTAAAAAGTGGATCATTCTTTATAAATGAATCGCCATATTTAAACTTATATCTATGCCCCGATGAACTAGACTACACCGACATATATCCCAAATTAGATCACTGGCACAATATTGACTGCTTGATACCAACAATCAGTGAACACGAAAAATTTCAGATTCCCGAAAATCTGGGGGAAAAATATAACAAAATCATTTATCTATCAATTGGCACATTAGCGAGCACAGACCTAACTCTAATGAGACGAATGATTGGCTTTTTGTCAAACTCGGAAAACGGGTTTATAGTGTCGAAAGGACCGTTCGGAGATGAGCTGGAATTGGCGGCTAATATGTGGGGACAGAACAGCGTGAAACAGTTGCAGATATTGCCGCGCGTTGATCTGGTTATAACGCATGGAGGAAACAATACGGTGACTGAGTCACTATACTTTGGCAAACCGATGGTTGTAATGCCAGTATTCAGTGACCAATACGATAATGCGCAGCGTATTGAAGAAAAGCGCTTCGGAATAAGACTCGATCCGTATTGTTGCACGCAATCAGATTTATTGAACGCTATCGATTCTATTCTCGCGGACAAAGACTTGCAGTTGAGATTAGAAAAGGTGTCGAAACGGATTCAAAATTCTCAATCAAAAGTTAACGCCGTTAAACTTATTGAAAAATTAGAAATTAAGCATAAAATTTAGACGAAATCATAATAAGGAATATCTTTATTCCATGTTTTTCAGTGGTGCACATTGAAATAAGAGAGCATAACTAACTGTTAAGAATTAAAGTAAAAAGACTCCTTTAATCTTAAACTCCTAGTTTTATTAATTATTTTTATATATATGTATATTTGTAAAATGATTTTTGTCTATTAATTTTTTCTTTTTCGTTTAAATGTAAAAGTATTAATCTTAAAAGAATTCAAAAATAATTTGATAATTTTTTCACAAAAATTAAAAAATTGTAAAATTCGAAAATATGAATATACCCTTTATTTTTAAATACAACCATTTATTTTTAGTCAAACTTGTGTTTCTGGCAAACAGAATTCTGGTAAAAGAATTTCTGTCACACGGAATTCGGGCAAAAATAATTCTGGCAAAGAGAATTCGAGCAAAAGAAATTCGGTCAAACGGAATGTAATCAACCTAACATAACCTAACTTAATCTCTCCTAACCTATCTCTCCTAACCTAACCTAACCCAACCCAAACCTAACCTAACCTAATGACCTAACAACCTAATCTAATCTAACCTAAACGATAAAAAAGTATAGTTAATATCGCTTGACGTGTGCATTTGGTTTAACTGTACTTTTTAAACTTTATAAGCTAAAGGTTTTTCGCGTGCATTTTACAACAATCCGAGAACAAAGTATACAATATCCAAAACTTTACACATAGACTTAGTTCTTTTGTTAAAGACATAAAAATTGAGTTTTTATAAATTAAAATTTTACTTTAAAAAACGTATCATTAATAAAAAATAGATTTTAATTAGTGATAAATATTGTAATATATTTAATGTTTATTTTCAAAAACTTTTTACAGAAGTAAACTTTTTTGAAAACACTATAGCAGATTTTTGACTCCTTATGTATATGAAAAACAAAAAACTCAATTTAAGTTTTTGACAGATGGATTAAGATTAGCAACTTGGGCTTTGGAAATTTAAATTGGCGTTACTATAGCTAACGCCGTAAAATGCATTATTATTAGAGCATCATAATAATAACCCACAGCTCCACCTTTGAGCAATATTTTGGTTTTACCACATCTAGAAGTTTTCACGTCATTGACTACAAAGATATAAAGGATATAAAGTATGGCTAGAGTTTATAGTAAGCACGAATAGTAAGGTAACAATTATCATTTTAATGTATTTAAAACGTAATTTTCAATATGCAAATTTCCGTGTTGTTAGCTTTATTCGACTTTTGACAATTCACTCATCGATTAATTTCACTAAAATTAAGAATATTAAAATATTTGAATTTTTATACGTAAAATATTATGTTCTTATACTGTATAATAAAAATATTGATTAAGCGCAATAAACACATTAGCTTGAGCTGATGCATAAAAGATCTTTAAACACCAAGTTTATGAAAACAATGAGACAAAACATTAGTGTGGAGCTCATACAAGCATGAGTTAATTTTATTTTTCAGGTCCACAGGCCCGAAGTCGGGTTATAAAGTCTTGAATAACTTGAAGTTGCAATTCTAAATTCAAATTTTATTTTTTATCCAAAAAGTTCTAGTGTTATCTAAAAATTTTCATAAGAGTTAATAAAAGCATATTTTTCTTCTTTAATTTTTCCAAAATGATAGAACTTTTTGTTATTTATGTGTAAAAAAGAATCTAATGTTATCTAAATTAAAGAAAATGTTTTTTCGTAAATAATTAAATAAATTTTCCTGTTTCATAAATTATTTTTATGTTCTAAAATTAAAACAGATCTAATGAAATACTTGCTCGAAATTGCGTTTCAACAAACTTTTCTGATCAACACACACATCATCCCAAAAAAACACAACGAAAAAAATATTAGATCATCCAGTTGTACATATCATACGGATGTAAACGTACAAAATAGTACTGAGTGCGCAATCTATGCAACCAAACCGTAATAACTAAACTATAAATATCATGCGAGTGTGGTGTGTGTTGTGTACGGTATTATATACGACGTCATTTAATATTGATTACGATAGTCTAAACTTTTTAGTGTATACTTTAGTGTGTGTCGTAATTTCTCGATTAATCGCCATTTTACTGTTAAAACTGCAGAAACCATATAAAGGTCATTGCAAACAAAGTAACCACAATCTTCAACTAACAATATACTGATAAATTCTATTATATTAATTCAATAATTGAACGGTAAATCAATTATATGTACTGATTGTTTCGTGTTTCGTACAAAACCAATCAAAATTAATTTGTGACGTTTATTGTCTTTACAAACGAAAACGAAAACAATTCTCATATCATTTTGTTTTTTAATTAAAATATTTTTCTTATAATGGAATAGAATTTGCTAAACAATGCCAAGAAGAGGACGTTCATCGCCATCACCAATGAGATCAGCGCCGAGAAGATCTCCATCGCCATCACCGATGCGATCATCGGCTCGTCCATCATCGCCGGTATCAGCTGCTCGTTCAGGACCTCCAGCACCGGTTGCGCCGCCAGCGAGTGCTGTGGGAGCGCCAGCAGCCAAAGCACCAGGACTTATGGCTCAAATGGCTGCCACTGCTGGTGGCGTTGCGATTGGTTCGGCTGTGGGACACACCGTCGGTCACATGCTTACTGGTGGAGGCGGCGGAGGAAGCGGTGGTAACGACAATCAAGTGCAACAACAAGAACCACAAGAATATTCTCAACAACCACAGCGACAATCATCGGCGTGTCAGTTCGAATTGAAGGAATTCTTGAACTGCACCGAAAACTACGAACTGTCGTTATGCGAGGGTTTCAACGAAGCGCTCAAACAGTGCCGAATGTCAAATGCTGGCTCAGTTAACATTTAATCCAATCTTTATTCCAACCGTTTTTCTCAGCATTTAATAGTTTTTGTTTATAGTTTTAGAATTAATCGATTTAAATTAGGACCTAATTAAGCATTAATTAATTATTATTGTTGTGAGCATTAATTATATATATCGTAGCAGTAAAAACTTGATAATTATTTCTCTCTGGAAAAGAACTTTTAAAGCTATAGTTTACTGTGTTTACGTGACTTGGATTTAAGAGATGCAAAACAGTTTGCGAGAGAATATTTTTTATGAGTAATTGGTCTGAAATAAAAAAAACTTGTATAAGCGGTTATTAAAACGAAAATAAGAAATAAAAATCAAAATGATTTAAAGGTTTAAATATTTAATATGTCAAGAAATTAAGTGTTTTAAGGCATATTAATGTCATTTTTGTTAAAGCAAATAATATTTCAGATTATAACCGGAAAACGGTATTAACAAATGGCATATTACTGTGTGTGTGTGCGTAACTTAAATGTATTCCAGCGAACAACTAATGAATATTCATCGATATCGAGTTAGCTATGGGTGTAATTTGTGTTTTATAACTATTTCTTTTTTCTGACTTAACGTTTTTGATTATTAATTTATGTTTATTCGAATTTAATCGAAGATTCTGGTAATTTGAGGCAGCATTTGAATTTTGAGGTTAGAGCGCGGGGCACACAAACGTTGATTAACCTATTACTCCAATTTAGTGCCGATGAGCCTATTAATGATTTACGCGATTAATTCGCAGTTTATGTTTGTTTTTTGTTTCCAGAAAAAAACTTGTTTTCTTCCAATTGAATTTTTTTGGTCGAAAATTCCTTTATTTTTCTATCGCTGCCGTTGTGTTTTGGTTGATTAGCGAAATCAGATGACAAATGAATTGTAATTTATTTTTTGCGCTCAGGAAAAAAGGGTGCATAAAATTTGGCGAACTGAATGGGTTAAGAGCAAAAAATTAACGGTGCGGGCATTGAAAACAAATAGTAAATTGTTATTTAAGCCGTAAAACAAAAAAAAATAACATTAAGCTATTTATAATTTTAATAGTTAATTAATTTTAAAAACTTTAATTTTTATATTACCTTAAAATTATTTCGGCTACGTTTTGCTTCTTTTTTCTGAATATATATTTCCCAAGAAAAAAGTCCATCATTCAAAGAATTAATAATTTTTTGTTTAACGTTTTTTTTGCGCTCTAAAATCATTTTTGGCGTTTTATCTCTTAATGATCGGCAAATAGTTATAAAACACTTACGCGTTAGTGTTTGTGTCTTGAAAGCATAACACACTTTTTCTCGAATCGACAATAAATCAAATCGAATATATTTAAAACTGATTAAAAACAAAATCAACAAAAAATTTATCGGCAAACAAAATTAAAAAATAATCATTAATGCTTAAGCAATGCGAAGCGATTTTCTTCTTAGTTATTAATGTCATATATCATATTTTTTGGGGTCAATAATAATAAACTTTTAATTTAAGCGACAAAAGTCCGATTTGTGACACATTATACAGAACAAGAAAAAAAATCGAGAAGTATTACTGCGAAAAACGACTTTGCGCTTATCTTAGGAAATATCTTTTTTGATATCTATCTGCGATCTGGTATTAAATAACCCTTTAATTATAATTATATTACGTTTTAATTATGTTATAAATAACAGCTAATTATTATTATTTATTTATGTGAAAATGAAAACTAAGGGTTTTTCGAATGCGTTTTAAATAAATTACAAATAATGTTAATGCATTTTGTTTAATTAACCGTAAGTGCCGGTTCGCGCACTGAAATATATTTTTAATTTATTTAAAACTTTATGCGAAATTCATAGGATTAAAGCGATAAAAGAATTTCAAGTAAAGGTATATAAAAATACTTAAGATTTTATCGAAAAATTTTATTTCACTCTTAATTAGGCGAATTAGTTTATTTTTTATTATTTATTTATAATTTAACTTTATTGGTATATATTAGAATGCATAAAAACTTTTATTGAATGTGCACTGTATTTTCGGTAGATTTAACGCGAATTTTTTTACCTTACAGAATGTCCTGTTATATCGTATGCTAATTAAATAAGAACCCATTTAGATTCATAGAGATCCCACTTTTTTAATAGTTTGATGCTTAAACACAAATATATTAGTTTTTAAACCAACACCGACTGGTGAACAGACAGAGAGGCAGACAAACAGGTGATCAGACTTAGACAAAATCATAAGCTCCACTTATTTTTATTAAAATGAGATAAAAATGATAAACAGATAACTATTTTAATCTTAAAATAATAAACAAATTTAATCATTATTTTTCCTTATCATTTCACCAACTATATAGTATACGCACCCTTTGCTAACCCTTTGCTCTAAACGCTGTTTTATTTTTGTTATTCAATATTTATCTCTAATCAGCCAACAGTGGTATTAATTATACTGTATACTCTATTTTTTGTTTGGCTCTCGAATTAAGATTGCGAAGATTTATTTAGTATAAAAACTAAACTTTTTAAACTTAATGCGATAAAGTTAGATAAAACTACTTTTTGATGTCAAACTTTATCATTTCAGAATGATTAGTGAGCGGTAAGCTTTTCTCGAAACTTTCCAGAAAACTTGTTGAGATTATTTTCGAAAAAAATGTAATCTCTTCTTAAACTAGAAACTAGATGGCATTAATGACATCGCTGTAAGAATAGATTTATTTAAAATGATTGGGACTATTTTTGTTTATTTTTTCGGAAACACGTTTTATGGGTTATGCTACCAAATAATTTATGCATTCTTTGTTAAGCGAGTCTTTATTATTCACTTTGAAATCTTCGAAAAAATTAATAAAAAAGTTCTTTGAAACATTTAAGCAATTTTGCACGAATTCTCAAATATTTATAAAAGCAGGTTCAATGTTCGGGTGTAGAAATTTATTCCGTAGAAATATGTGAACTTAATTTAAAAAAATACTGTTAGGCGAAAACAAAAAAAACATAAAATTATCGATTATTTTAGGAAAATTCGAATCTAATGAATTGCCGATAAGTCAAAACAAAAACATTTAATCCATACGATTTCTTAATGTATGAAATAGAAGACAAAATATTCTGTAATTTTTAAATGATGTGCTAATGCAAGCGAAATAAATCCAAATAATAACTGGCAAATAATAAATCCCAGCGTAATCCAACTTTTTAGTGATTCAATTTGATTCTCGTATTAATTAAAATCTAAATATTATGCAAATTTAAGAAAGTATTTTCTTCGCAGTTGATTGCGTGGTATACAAAAAAAATCGCACGCGAATTTCATTTTAAATTTTTGTTCAATTTATTCGTCACATAATTCACATTAATTTTCAGACATGAACAGCGAAACACAGAATAAAACTTTTTTTTCGGAAAAAAATCATTCGCTCAAGTGTTTTATTACAAAATAATTTTTTTTAAATAATCATTTATTAATTGGTTGTAACAAATATTTGTGATTTATAATTGAGGTTTTTCTCCCAAAAAAAGACAATTTTTTATTTTTTGGCTTTGATAGCAATCTTAATTTTTTCGATCAAAATTGACACGTGTCTCGTGACTATATTACGCACACATCTCAACAGATGTCAAAATAAATAGCTCCACTTTTTTTTCAAAAAGTGCGAGCTTCCCAAAAAAAAGTCGCTATAATATTATATTACATTTAAAGTTATTTTTTTTTCACAATATAATACATTCCAAAATGAAACTGTTGTGTCACTGTTGTTCGGGGTGTAATGGCATCGAACGTTAATTGGTTTCGTGGTTAATCGACTAGAAATCATAAATTACAACATTCGGGTCTCAATTTGGTGGCTTTAAATCAAAAGCCAAAGTGATTTTCATTATTTGAACAGAATATAAATTAGAGTTTGCGTTACTGTGTTTTAGCATTAATAGATGGCACACGTTAACTAATAAATAAATTACATCTGCGAACAACGGAATCGTTATTTAATAGATAGTTATTTAATAAACTTGCTAAACCAGTTTAGTGGGAAAAAATTTAACTTCGCTTACAGAGTTTAATGGGGAAAAAACATTTTTTTCTCAGCGGAATAAAAACATTTTTCTTAAGGCTTTTGTTTATAAAAATGTTTTTCTCTTTTCTCTATCTATCTCTCTGTTTCTCTATCGAAAAGATTAAACAGAAGTTTCGGAGTTGAGTCGAAACACAAATTTATTGCTTTTTGGATCTATAACTTCTTCGGATATATTGAAATGGGGTAATTGATGAACAGACACGAGTAGCGATACGTCTCCTTGTCTCAGCATAAATACGGTGCCGACTTCTATAGAGCGCGAAAGCAATATATCACAGACGAGACTCCAGCTCTGAATTGGTTTATGTTCTGAATCATTTTGAAGTACCGGACCAGACACCAGATACTTCTCCAAAAATGATTTTGGGCTCATGTCGAAGCTGAGACAGAGCGCCAAGTGGTCTATTATTGACTGCATTGTGTGACGCGGCTGTTGGCGAGTGATTCGCAGATACTTTTGTAGCGCTCGAGCCATCGACGGAAAGATGGCCTGAGCCGCGTCTTTTGGGTCCATTGGTATGGCTGGTCCTGTAAAATATATTACTGCGTGAAAATAGTGCATCAAATACGATAATAATAATAAAGTTATGAAATATAAAACCGATTTGTTAAATATATTATTTTGGAGCTGAACTATCATTATAATCAGAAACCAAAAATTCTCGCTATTATTGCTCTCTCGAGGCGAACATTATTTTTAGATTCTCAAACTCATTCTTCCAGAACTGAAATAAGGACCGGAAAAGAGTGGGGGGAATGTATAAATCGCTTTCTCTCTTTCGAAACAAATACACATTTATATTATACAAGAATAGCATTAAAATGTGTCTGCCGTTTTTAAAAACCATAATCTACGCGATTTTAAACGTAATAAATGATGGCTACTAATAATAAATTGTGCATATACTAAATAAAGATTAAGAAAACCTTTATAAGTTTTTATTTCTAAGGAATGAGCAGTAAATCAAACGCTATATTGACAATGATAGCTACCGTAACCGTCACGAAGACTAATGTCGTGAAAGCTTATGCCATTAAATGGCAAAAATTATATTTAGGGTCGTGAAAGCGAAATCTTTTTCCCATATTTCTGGTTAAAGATGTGTGGATGGTTTGAAGTAGAAGTCCATCGGTTAGAATCGGTTCGATTTCTCACAGAATATAGTGATTAAATGAAAGCTTGTGTGAACCATATTATATTTTTTATTTTAATTTAAAGCATTCCAAAATAATTTATGACTTAACTGGGTATCAAATTTTAATATTGACCATTAAACGCCGCATAATATAAAAAATAAACAAATATGCGAAACGTAATTTTAAAAATATTTAAAACTTGAAAAGTTTTTTCACGTTTAAATTAATATTACAGGTTATTTTTAGATTTTAATATAATATCCTATTTCTCGACCTTTAATTTCATTTTTAAATCTTTTATATGTTTGCTTGCCATTTAATACAAAATAAGTGGTTATTGCGAGAAAAAATATTTAAGATTTTCATTTTTAATTAAATTTTAGAATAAAATATAAAATTTTGCGAGAGAAATATTAAGAAAGATTAAGAAAAATACAAATTATATATCTTTATAAATCAATTTTCGCCTACGCTTAAAATTGGATAGAGTGGCAAAAAAAAAGTTCAACAAATTTCGAAATAAACAAATAACAATTACTAAATCAACAAATATTTGGAATTACAATATTGGGCAGAGTTTGTATCTCACGATTCCAACTGTATTATTAAAATGCGATAAAATGAGCGCTCGAGACACAGTAACTTTCGTGACTCTCTATAGCTTTCATGACAAGTTTTTTTCTACCTTCGGGTCATTATTTGTTTAACTCTCATGACATTAGCGCTCGCACTCAGTAACCAATTTAAAGATTAAAAGTCAAGCAAATTATTTCGCCATTTTAAGCTTAATTAAATAAGTTTCGATGAGAAAATATGATTCGAAAAACTTTGATTTTTCTTAGGTTAATAAAATTTAATATAATACGAATTTTATAACCGGAAATTCGTAAAAATTTAATTACGATCCATAAATAGCGAAAGTATGAAAAACATTGAAACTGGTAGTGAATGCTATGCGTCTCTAGATCTCACATAATTAGAGTAAATTGCTCTGGAAGTAAAGCACTTCAGTTTCATTTTACCCAAAAAAACCATTTAGTTATGCACTGATGACAAGACAGATACAAAGCTGATATAAGTATAGCAATCTCTCTCTCTCTCTCTCTCTCTCTCTCTCTCTCTCTCTCAAATCTGGTAAAATAAGCGTTAAAAATATACTGGAATCGAATCGACTGAAAACTGAGACTGAAAATTACTATAAGGTTAGGATAAAAAATTTGGCAGTTGCTTATATTTATGAAAGTAAATGAATCAGTGGTTACCAAAATGATAGTGCATTACTTTGATATATGATGTATGGAGAGGAAAAAAACGCGAGAAATAGATAGAGAGAGAGAGAAAGACAGAACACTTTTTTTAGGATAGAAGCAGTATAACTCGCTAAAGTAATTACGGGTATGTCAACCGGACAAGAAATGCGCTCACATGTTGACATAATCATTTGTTCATCGCTTACTACAGCGAACGTGAGACAAATTTGGTTCACTCGATTGTGAACGGCTCACATCTCTTCTAAATGCTTTGTTTTTTTGCTGTTAAGGCAATCAAACGCATTTCTGGGGCACACATACGCACAATACATAGATAACAATGATATTAAACAACAAGTACGAGAGCGCTATCTTATCTATAGATAATTAGAGCTGTTATCTGATTATTTATTATTAAATTTAATAAAATGAGTTATAATTGAAAGAAAAACCAGTGCTGCGATGCGAAAAAACTGCTGCGTTCGGTATAACAAAAAAATATGAGAGCAAAATTTTTCTAACAACATTTTTTTGTCAGAATAGTTTAATATTATATAAAAATAGCGAATATAATATAATACGATTCACGAAACGCATTATCGCGTCATGTTTTCCATACACTCATTGCTTATAAAGCGCTTCTTTAAGCAGTTCGACAGAGTTTATACTTTTTTATTTTTTCATTGAAGAGTATACAGTATTGAAGTGTATTATTTTTTTATGCTTGAAGGCACAAAAACTCATTGGCCAGATGTTTTGGGGTGTGGAGCGAATATATGCGAGATTTAGATTCTTTCGCTTTTATGATTATAACGTGCGAGTGCTGGACAAGTGAACCCAACGTAATCTCTCCCTCTCTTTCTCTCCCATTTCTCAGGTTAATTGCACTCAAACGCGCATAATAATTATCATTTTTTTTGCGCGATGTAGACTTGGATTTATGTTTACCAAATATGGCCGTTAGAAACAAAAAACGCATTGTCTCTGCGTGTGTTGTTTTTGTGGCCAAATAGATAATAACCGCGTTTTGTTTTTTTAGACATTAGATTTTTCTAAAATAACAATTGAAAAAATGACTAAAGAGGAGAGGAATAATACGTAGCGATATTAGTATGCTATATGTGTTATGTGTTAATTAAATAATGGATGTATCATTAATCCAGCAATAAAATAACAATACAATAGCAATATATTTAGCGATGACAAAGCAATTACGCCAAGACAGGCAGTAACTGTTAGGGTTAGTGAT
Source organism: Phthiracarus laevigatus (assembly GCA_034700185.1). Classification (NCBI taxonomy): domain Eukaryota; kingdom Metazoa; phylum Arthropoda; class Arachnida; order Sarcoptiformes; family Phthiracaridae; genus Phthiracarus; species Phthiracarus laevigatus. The sequence continues at coordinate 40,419 of JAQIXJ010000056.1, read as the reverse complement.
TCACTTACCGCCGCGTTCCTCATGTATTCGCTTAATATGAGTAAACGCTTCTTCAGTGGCAGTAATAAGTCTAGCTTTCCGTTTCTTAACCCGTCTCTCGTACTCGTGTTCCTCATAAAATCGTTCATTATGGTGATGATGATGACTAGACGACTCACGATCCCTTTCCCTTCTGTTGCGAAATTCATTATTACTGGCGCTACCATTGAGAAACGAGCGCGTATTACTGCCATTAATATTCGTGTGACCACCGATGCCAATGCCCATTGATGTAGAACCAGATATCGCTGTGGTATTATTAGACGCTGTTGTCATGCCATCGACGTCGTAGTACTTGAGTGCCGCTGTTGTTGTGGTCGCGTTCACATGATTAGACGAAAAACTAGATTTGCGACATTTTTTGGTGGGCACTGTTTCTAAGTATGGGTTGTATATCGCAAAGTCCCGGTAATATCGTTCCAGTATCCACACAGCGGCCCTCTGTATGCTTAGCTGACCGATATTGTAGCTATGGCTGCTGCCATCGGGAGATCGAACCACTTTAACGAAGTATTGCGGCTGAATGTGACGAATTTCGATCAATATTACCGCTAAATAATGTATAAATAGTAACGCATCCACCAGTGACACAGCGAACGACACTATGTGGTGATAGTTCATCTCATTCTCGCTGAGTCTCAGTTTCTCGACAATCCTCACCATATAGAACAGCCAATAAGACACCAGAAAAATGAATACAAGCGCCATAACTACCGAACGATAAATAAATATTCGTGGCATTGTGGCACGCGGTCGACGCATAAACACAGCCCACGTGCCGATCAACAGTATCAACAGTTTGAACGCGAAACTGATCAAAAGTCCGTCACACTCTGGCCCACACTCTTCCAGCTTCACTTTCCACTCGAACAGCTCTATTCGTGGCAACGCCACCATAATAATTGGTGACACAAACGCGCACAGACACAGGATTGCGGTCAATACGGTTCCCGTCCACATCTGACAGCGTAATGTCAGACTACGCTCACTCCACAAATCTTTGCCGATTTTATTAATATCCTCGATGGACACCGAGTGTTCACTGGTATTGCCGGTGACAGCTGTTGTATTGTCGCCCCAATTGTCATCCTGAGGCAGTATCTGGACTTCGATCACTTCCTGTCCTTCGTGTCTCTCGTCGGGTGACTCGAGTTTACTGATCATAAACGCTCGATCACTTCTGGTCGATCTGTGAGAGTGGCGGCTCGAGCTTCGATGGTGACCAGAATGAGCGTTATGGCTATGACTGTTACGGTGATTGTGTTGATTATGCTGATTGTGGTGATGATTGCTGTGATTGGCGTTCACATGATTGGCTATCAGCACATTATTGCTGGTACTGTGGCTGACACTGTGGGAAGAGTTGCCGCGACTTCGCTTCGATCGGTCACTATATCCGGATCGCACTGATTCCGTATCCATATTAACCTTAAACGTTGGCAATTGCATGCTATTGGTTATGGAAGAGTTAACGTTCGCGTGCATATCATTTGCCATCCACATTGGCTGTGAATTCATCATTATTACTGATATTATTTGATCGTTTTATGCATTAAACACACGATTTTGGTGGTAAAAACTTTTTAACTTTAGTTTAGTTTGCCGTCCAATGCGTTGAACGCACACAACAACAACGATAACCACATCGACACAGTTAAACGCAGATACGGATACACTAACCACGAACAACACATCGCTTATTATTAATAAATAATTAAACTGAAACGCGAAATCACTTCACACACATACACACACACAGAAAAATTTCACTTCTTATAAATAGGAATAAAAGTTGGAGCGATAGATAGCTTATAGCGATACGCAGCGTATATATAAAGCTGGAAAAAGCAGTTACAGTTGAGAATGCATTAGCACTGCGTTTTCCTGTCTGACTGCTAAGAATTTCAGTGAACCGATGTGAACGCTGTTTCACTGGCACTGTAATCAAATTGCTTTCTGTTCTTTGTACGCTGTTTCTGTGTGTGTGTATGTATGTTGTAGACTCTGGTTCTTTCTTGGCTACAGTTGAGAGGCGGAGCGTATAGTAGATTACCTCTAAGCAGGCGTACGAATCAAGACTCGGATGTTTCGGGGAATTACCGAGTTTGAAGTTTTGCGCGATTCCATAATAAAACAATAAAACTTTTTCGGTTTTAAAAAATGTACTTTTGGCAAATAGTTTAGTTTATAATATGAACTTAAATTTTTTTTTGCTAAAGTAGAAGCGATAATTGATGGATAAGAGTTTTCGCTTTCCTACGCTTAATTTTCTATAAATTTATAAAAACGCAATATCGTTTTCTAATGTTGAAAACGTCAACAATGTGGACTGAATTTTTTCTAAAATCTGGTTACTATAAGCAGAATGTTAATTTTTGTTAGGGAGATATGCTAGTAATTTTTTAAAATTTATATTGATTTAGAAGTTTTACCCTAAAAATTTAAAAAATTAATACATGCTCAAAATTTAGCATAATTTCTTACAATAATAAAATTGTTTAGCCAAGTCCACAATACAAAGACAAATTTAAATTCCAAAACTCAGAAATCCCAATTGTAATTATAAATGCACACCTAAACTCTGGCGAAATATGGAATTATCCCGCATAAAATTTTTCTCACATTTAATGCAGTAATTAAAAATCTAAACAATTTGAATTTTCCTTTATTGTACATATTTTAATAGTAATAGACTAAAATTCAAAAGCACCAAAAATATATAGTTTTCGTGTAAAATGATATCAATTACGAAAAAATGGATTTAAACATTCCATACATTCTTTAAACAAATAACTTACTTTTTTGGGTACACTATCATCATTAACTTATTTTTGTTACCACCGAAAAATACTCTAAATTCGCTTACAAACTACGTTTTGATGTTGTCTCGTAATTTATTATTAAGCCACTCAGGAGTACGACATAATTAATTTATCTTCTCTTTTTCGTAAAAAAATCAAAGGTTCTGTTTCATTACTGTATAGAAGGCTATTTAGAACTTGTATGCTAAAAACTCTGTTTTCATGAACTCTAAATGGTCTGTCAAAACAGTTTAAAATAATCATTAAGTATAATCTGATGGTATTGTGCAAATGTCACCTTAAATACAGTTACCTACGGATTAATAAACCCTTACAAAAATGAGGTCACTTGGTTAATATATGATTGATACTATCCAGGACAGATCGCGATAACGCTTAAGCATTTAGAGTTGAAATTTATTTAAATCGTATGGATACCAACCACACACTCTTTAGCTCTACATTCGGCCACACAAATAAAAAACGGTTCTGCCATTTTTAATGAGTTTTGAAATCAAATTAGAGTTCAGGTCATTTGAACTTATTTTCTGGAAGTGAGGTCAAACGCGCCACACAATTACTTCTGCAGCCAGTAGTTCTGCGATTATCTCTCCAAAAAACCATCATCATCTATACGTCAACTATTTTTTCTTTTGTTGTGTGTGTTTGTGTGTGTTGTAGCAACAGATGCAGAAACCTATCGTAACGTCAAAGACTAAAATAAGTTTATGCCAGCGAATCGACAAAAATATTAAGTAAATCAATGCTTTATGTAATGGTCTCCGTATTTATTTAGCATCCGAAATGTTTGCATGCCGTCATGTGTGGTCTCCCGTAAGAGTCACTTTATTTTTTTATAATATAAATTACAATTCATTGGAGCGGGCAAAACTAAAAATAAAGATTATTTTGATCTGATTTCAGAAATTATGTCTTGATTTTTTACGGAAATTACCAACAAAACAAAAATTTAAGTCACTATAAAAAACATTTTAATCTAATAAATATTATGGCAATTACTTTTTTTTGAACATAATCGCTTTTCTTCGTATCAAACTGAAAGACAACCATAGTGTGGCAATAACACAGACTATTAAAACAATCTGAAAGCCCGTACAGTGTATCGCATATATAATACCACATTCGCAATCGTAAATGTGTTCCATTAAAGTATTTTATTTCAATATTTGCGTACAGTGACTGTCATATTTCTCATGATTACGTTTAATGATCAATTAGGTGATAAAAACAGTGCTCTCTTTATGTTGAGGGAAAGAACTCAAAGAGTTTTTCTGACTTCATAGGTTTTTTTTCATGTGTGGGTTATTTCAACATTGATTTTTCTCTTCTCCTTATCCATACCACTCAAAACAGTATTTATTATAACATTATATTCTATTATAATAATTTCGGCGCACATAATGATAACTTTTTTCTGCTTTTTTTCCCTTTGGCTGGCATGCAAATACAGTAATATTGTTATAATGTCTGATAGCAGATGCGAATCGATGCGAACTCATGAAACGTATTCCGCATATTTTTCGCTCATAACTCGTAATGCGTGCGGTCGTAAAATATTTGCGCACACAATAGAATTGCAATCATTTCTTCGAAATACTGTCTGTTTCCCGAATTACATGTATACATACCTATGTATGTATGTATATATATAAATTTATATATAAACAATACGCTTTTGTAAGTGACCAACAAGTGATAATTTGGTCTAATCTTTTGTTTGTATTTCGTTAAGTCGATGCTCAAACTTTCTCTTCGAAAATATTATTATTTTTCTTCCGAAAGTTAATACTCACGGAGTTAAGTGTTACGAAAAGTCATTAACTAGAGAGAAGAAAAATTGGGAGAAATAATGCGATTACTTTTATTACGACTGTATTTACTAGAGATTTCGCAATAAAATGCTATGCGGTCAATGTTTTTACGATATTTTGTTGGAATACTTTATTTTTTTCGGTGTCTGACATTAAAGTGTCAAAAACAATCTTTCGAGTTGTGTAACGCATTATCCAATTATGAAATATAATTCTGATTGTTGTGATTATTATTATTATTATTATTAAAATTAAAAATTAATTTTTTAACAAAAAATGAGCTTAAAGTATAACAACTTGAGATTAGCTTCGGTATACGTTGTCTGCTTATCTTTTAAATAATTTCTTACAGTAAGAAAAGCAACTAAACTACTGATACAATCAGCGCAGAAGTTGTAATATACAAGTATAGAAGTATAGAAGTTCGTAATCCTTAATTTTGCGGATCGTGTTACAAATTTTTTTCCTCAACACTTTACTATTTAATTATTATTGGAACCATTCCCTGGGAACGAAAGAAAGCAAAGGGTGTAATCAATTTTTTTGTTTGGAAATGTGAGATTTGGAATGAGGTAGCGCTCGATGTCTAGTTAAGTATAACAAAAGAACTGTGAACTGTTGAAACATGAATGCGACATAGAAATAACGAAAACAATAAGTTCACAAACTAACGCTACAGTTTTACTCGATTATTTATATACTTTTTTGAGAAAATATTATTGAACATTATGCAAAATATTGTATTTAACAAAAAAAATATAAACCAATATCTTTCGAATAAAAATGGTGTAAATGAAATAATGGAGACTACTTTTGGTCGAAAAAAAGAGATTTATTACCAGAATTTGATTTTCTATAAATCTTACAGAGAATACGATTTCAAAAGCGCACGATTGCGCTTTAATGCAATAATTGTGTGCAACGAAATTGTTAAAAGCTATTTTCTGTCAAATCAAAAATATAATTTTTGATATATGATTTTCAGCCTTATCGCCTTCTAACCATTTTTAGCATTTAGAACGTGTTAATATAGATATAAATAATAAATTAATATATATAGAGTATATACGAAGTAATTTATTATTGATACGTTTATAATGTGCTCATAAAAATTCCAGTATTGATTTTTGTTAGACGCGCGGCGCGTATTATACCACAAAAATAATATAATTTTAATGCCCAAATAGAACGGCAAAACGAATTATTTGTTAATAATTTAGGGTTCGGTAAATTTTTGCGGCACACTAAGCATTTTTAACGGCCAAACTTAAGACGTCAGTCAATTTTGCTTTGTAGGTTACAATTTTTTCGACGTTGGAAACCATTATTTACCTCAACATTACATTAAGTTTATGCCCATTACAGTCAAACATGCAAACCTCAAATGCCAATTACTTTCTTCTGGCAAAAATGCGTGTTTATTGTATAATGCAGTGTATAATGGCAGATACAGTTGTTATGTCACTAAAAAAAGCCTCGGTTTAAGAATTTCAAAAATGACACAAAAATTTTTCGGTTTGGCTTTAATGTTGCTTTTCATGCGAGAGCCGTAACTTCAACTTTTAGCTCTACTACTGCTTCTTCTATAATCAATTTATTTTAAAAATTCAAGTCATATCATATTATAAGCGCATATTTGATTATATTTGTGGCGCGCAAACACATTATAGTTAAGCGAAAAAAATACTACTTATGCTGCACATCGCTGTTTGTTGTTGTCAGAGGAAAAATTTGAATATAAATTTAATTATGACTTTGGATACTATTATTACGAGAAAATTGGATTTTTCGTCGACGTTACGCAAAAAAATAACACAAAGTTATATGGAAATTAAAATTGGCAGCTAAAATGTCGCGTACTTTCACTTTAATGAACGGCAAAAATATTTGAAATTTGTGTCCAATAGATGCGCATATAATTTTGATTGATTTTTGTTTAGTGTTTTCAGCAGAAAACACTGCGCGTTTAATGCATTAAAAGCATTTTGCATATTTTTATAGTCAATTAAAATATTTTTCCATAAAAACCAAGCAAAAATTTGTTCAATTTATTAAATAATATCTACTAAAACATGGCACTAATATTAGCATAAAAAGTTTATTAAACTTCATTTATAATTTATACGCGTATAAACTTTGTTAATATTTTATATAACAAGCCCTTTAAATGCTGTATATTTTTTGTGTTGTATTTTTTAAATTTTCCAAACACAAGCGCTTACATGCGATATATTATTGAGGAAACAACATAAGCGCTGCAAATGCTCGTGTTTGTTAAAACTAAAAATTAATATAAAAAAACGGCAAAAATTTAAATTATATAAAAGCCACATTAAAAACGTTTAATTATATCTCATTAAAAATACATTTTCATTTTATTTCGCAATTAAATATTTTAATTTTGCCCGAAAAAACTTTCGCCGTTTCAACTAAAGTTTTACTGTATTACGAGCTAATATTGGAAGCCAATGAACACGAAATTTGTGCCGTATTCTCGTGTGATCATTAACGACGACAAAATGCTGAGCGATAGTTCTTTATATTGTGTTCGAGCCATTCCTGAGGCGAAAGTTCTATGCAATAAATGGTACGAAATGTTTGACACAAATCAACTATTTATTAATGATGGGATCGGCGTTACCGATGAGATTATTGGCGAAAATCGCGCGGATGTGACGGCGAAAAAGAAATATCGCAAAAAATTGAGCGATGGAACCGGTGAAACAATGCGAAAAGAAGATAAAAAGAGGAAGTATTATACGAAAAAGCGAGATAAAACAAATCAACGCGAAGGCGAACAACAACAACAAAATTAAAATCAAAACGAAAATAAATTTATTGTGTTCTAGGCTTTTATACCTAACTTTTTAATGACTGCCATGTATTTTTCAAATTACATTAATTTATTATGCATTAAATATAAGTGATTGTAGTAAAATGAATGCAGTAATTCTTAAACCAATATTATAATATATACGGTAAGCATTTCCAGCGTAAGCATTCTAATAATTTATTATTTGCGACTATGATTATAAGCCGATGAAAGAATAAAATTAATGGTAACACTCGTATTGCATGTAAAGAATTTCAATTTTAGTTTACCGAAGAAAAGCTGAACAAATTTCAGTAATTTCTAGCATTTTTGGTAAACAAATAAAAACAGTTTTTGGGTGAATGCGAAAGCGTGTGCGAACTCGAAATTTATCGAATTCATTAGTACATACGGTTGCGCGCACAAAATTAATTTATAATCTAATAAGTTGTCTGCGGAAAAAATTTTTATATTTTAAATTGGAAGTCAGAAAATTATATTCTCTGTTTTACTGAAACGCGAAAATAAAAAATACATTTAATTTTAAGCATTCTTTATCCGGTTATTTATGGGCGCTGTAAAAATCAAAAAAGAATAAATATATAGTTAGCAACAAAAATATTTGATAATTTATGGCCAACTTTGTACGAACAAAAGTTATGGACGCAATTTATCGGAAAGAATTTCGTTGGAAGTTTTTGCGCAAAAATAATAACAATCAAATTAAAATTTGAAAATTATCCGTAAAGTTATAAATATTTGAATTTATAAACAAAGTTAGAGCCAGACTATGAATGCGTATGGGTTTTAAATACGCGCAATAAGACACCGGTATCGTACTTGAAAACAGCAAAAACCATAAACTCAATGCGATAATATAAATAAAATTAATGCGTACACATAAATAATCGCCTTTATTTTCGTTAGACGTTGCTGCGATTATCTTATTAAGTCGTTTAGACTCTGTTTAAAGCAAACTGATATCACACACTGCGCGGCCACTCGAATAACAAACCCATCTCATCGTTATTCTATATAACGAAAAATTTTCCAATTTAAAAATTTTTCATGTTTCGCCGTTTAGTCTCGAAAATTTTTATTTAGTCTTTCGTTTACTTAGAAGACTAAACACCCAGAGTTCAGGTTTATTTAACCTGCTTCGCTCTCTCGTGCGGATTCTGTAAAATTTTCACAATACAAATAAACATAATTCATTGAAGCAAAACAAATAGACAATTTCGGACATATGTACCAATTTCCTGTATTTTGTAATGATTTTTATTAGTTTAGGTTAATTATATCTTCCAGCATTATTTTGTAAACATAAATAAATGAATCGATGCGATAGCATATAGCTTCGGGTCACTTGGGAACTTCTCAGCCTCTACTTATAAAAATCGATTCTTTTGTGCAGTGGATGTTAGATTAGAAAAAATTCTAATCACAGTTTCTGAAACTAAATTACACAACAAAATGGCACATTAGCGATGAACATTGGCTATTTTTTGTGCTCAAAAAAGCTGCTTAAAATTTATGAGGCTCTGTTTTTATTCAAACGTTAAAGCTTGAGCTTTAAAGCTCGAATGATGAAGCATTCTCGTGTTCATAACGTAATAAATACATTTAAAAGGATCTTATTTCCATTCATAATTTCAGTTAGTATACAACATTTCGAGAAACAAAATAATATTTTATTATTAAATCTATAACTTTCAGAAAGTTGGTGACAAATTAGTTTGTTTGTATCCATATTTGCATATTCGGTGCACATTTAAGAAAATTCACGCTTCATATCAGTGCAGCCAATAATAATTTTTATTCATTCGTCAGTATATTCATTAACAATTTTTAGTTGAGCCCTAGTGTTTTGAACTCAATTATAATATAAAAATTTAAAACTTTCTTTTGTATTTTTTGAGGTTTTGTTCGATCAGTTTGATTTAAAACTTAGGCCTTATTAATAAAGACAAAAGGTTTATAGTAAAATTTGCTATATTGCAGTGAATTGAAGTACTGTATTGTAGAGAGGATTCCTGAGGCAAAAATCCCATACTATAACTTTTATGAAATATGTTTGACACAAATCAATTTATTATTAATGATGCGATCTGTGTTAGCGATGAGATTTGCAAGACTTATGTGGATTTTATCAATGAGTAGAAGATGATAAAATAATACAAAAAATGAAATGAAGAAAAATGAGGAATACAAAGAGACAAAAGGCATGGGCATATAAAACTTATAGATAGAAAGTGAAAACAATCAATCACTTACTTCTGAATATCTAACGACGTAAGTTTATAATTGAATCAAACAGCAAATATTAGATATTTTTGGTATTTCTGTTTATCTATGATTATAAATTTTTGTGATTTCCATTTGATATTACCTGTGTATGAATATATCCATTTTATAACATTGAACTGATAGTATGCATATTAATCTGTGTGTTCATTTTTTCCAGAAAAGCTAAAATATTAGTGTTTATTAATTTTATGGAACAGTTATGGGTATATTTAAATGAACATTAAACAAGAACGACACATTCATAGATAGCTCACTTTTTCTTAGGTTAATGTATATCAGTGTGATAAATTAATCAGTTTTCAAGATTTAAAATGTCTTTATTAACATAAGAAATATGTGAAATCTCTTAATTAGTATAAGACTGCGAACTTACAGACGGACGGACAAACAGACAGACATTGTCAAATCCATAAGCTCGCTTTTTTTAAAAATGTGAGCTAAAAAATTAATTACTGTTCTAAGGCTATCTTATATATTATAGTTCAAAGATGTCTGTCTGTGTATGTATCCATTTATAGGCGTTTCAGGTGGAGGTGATATCGATGGATGGAGTTCGAAAAGTAGAGTGCAAGTAAAAGGGTTTCGAGGTGGCTGGACCCTTCATGAAAAATGTATGTGAAAAACTGTTTCAATAGCATTATTAGAACCCATCCTGAAAGTACACCCCTTAAATCCTATATCCAATTACATTCAGATCGAAGAGATGAGTGAATGTAATGGGAATTCAAGGGGTTGGCATACCCATAATTAAAAGGGGTCAAAAAAGTTTTAAATATCATTTTAACAACTATATCATTCAACTCATCTCAAAAAAGGAGTTAAATAAGGGTTCAATTGAGGGGGCGTGTACACCCTCATGTAAAATCTCTACATTCACAATATATATAAATATATTGAAGCACTGAGCTGAAACCTCGCTTAAAATTTGTGACCTTTGATGTCACAAATAATGAATGATTGAGTGAATGAGCGAACACTGACTTGAATGAAAACTGATTTTATTGATTAACATAAAAATATGCGATAACTCAGCGAATGATGATTGAACAAAACGGTAATTTGTTTGAATGTTGCGAAGCGAGAGAGAAAGCAAAGAGTTGGCCCTTTTATAGGGACCCAAAAGAGAGGTCATGTGATGGCCTCAAAAATAAAATTAAATTTAAAGGAGGCGTCACCTGGGGGTGCAGTTTCCCCACCGGAGAAAAGCCATCACTACTTTTTCTGTTTTGATTGTTGCTGTTATCGTTGTTGGCGGTCCTGGAAATCGCGTTCCCGTTCCTGCTGCTGAACTGCCGCACGATTTCCCTCTAGAATCTCGACGTTCTGTTGTTGCTAGGACTGGCTTTGATCCTCGCGCCGGAACGAGTGGTTAGTGCCACGGAGCAGCTTTGAGGCGTCGTCGGCGCGGTGCATACCGGGGTCTCCCCGTTGATTGCGCTCCAGATAGCCGGGAATCCGTGGAAATCGACGATTCCGATCGACCAAATGTTCTTCGGTTGGCTTTCGCATTTTTTTTCAGCCATTTCGTTCACTGATGTGTCACAAAATGAAATGAAAGTTGATTTTTGAGTCGCAAGAAATTGATTAAATTGGATCGCCCTTGAAGTGTCAAATGACTTCTGCTCGTCAATAGTGTCATTGGAGAGCGGTGTAAAAGTGTTGATCGAGTCATTGGATTAAATTGAGATTGGTGTGAATGTTTTATTATCTGCATCAGTAGTGAACGTCACGTTATGGGAATCGATTGTATCATCACTGCTTTCCGTTCGATAAACGTATGGTGCAAGAAGGGCTGAATGCGATGTGAATGTTCGGATCACCGAATTGTCGTTGAGATTGATTTGTTGCAAACGAAAAGTTTCGTTTCCCATCTTATCAATGATTAGACATGATGCCTACCATCTGGGGTTTAGTTTGTTTCCGAGTTCTGGATGGTTGTGTGGTAATCGATATCTGACGGCATCGCCAACTTGAAAGTGAGATGGTTCGCAATTCAAATGTTGTTTGTCTTGAGTCACACGTTGTTGTTCAAGTGTTAGCTTACAAGCCTGTTGTCTCGCCTCTTCAAGTGAAACTGTGATGATGTCTTGACTGGTGATTCAGACCTGAAGGAATTTAGGTGGAAATCCAGTGACTTCATGAATCTGTTCGTTGAGGTTTTTGACAACTGACCTAACCAGTGATGACCACTTCGCTTTGGGATGATCGACGAGTGCGAGTCGGAGTCCAGCAATGATCGATTTGTTTGTTCGTTCGCACACACCATTTGCTTGGCTGCGATATGGTGGTGTGAGGAGAAGCTTGACATGGTCACCAGAGAGGAAATTCTTGAAATGTTTTGACACGAAGTTGGTGCCATTGCCAGTGAGGAGTGCTTTCGGTGCACCAACGTCTTCGAAAATGTTTTTTAGTACCCTAATCGTTGCTTCTGATGCGATTCGTTTGACTGACTTTGCCCACACGTGACGTGAGCGTTGGTCGACGTTCGTAACAATGTATTTGGCTGCGGTCTGATTTGCTGATGAACATGACAATGCAGTTTGCTTCACAGATTTCACGTGGTTTGTCAGGTGTCGGTATCGGATGGTACGGTCGTTCAAGGGAAACATTCGGTTGCTTAGCGACTTGACATGCATAGCAACTTCTGATGTGTGTTGCGATTTGTTGATCGAGTTCGGGAAACCAAAGGTGTGCACGGGTTGCTCGAGCTGTCTTCTCGATTCCCTGGTGTTTCATGTCTTCATGAAATTGTTTAATGATGTTTGTGATCTCAGTTGGTGGTACCACAAGCTTGTCTTTTCCACGACATCTGATCCATGTAAGGCCGTGAATGAATAATGGTTTTCGTAAACCGTACGCGATGATCTCATCCTGTTTGTTTAGAAACTCATGTGGTTTGAAGTGATGAACAGCGTGATGTGAGAGCATCAGCGACTTTGTTTGACTTTCCAGGTAGATGTGCGATTTTGAAATCAAAACAGCTCAGTCGAACAGACCAACGAAATATTCTGGAGTTCGGGTTCTTGATGTTGAAAAGCCATTGCAAACTTGAACAGTCACTAATGACTTCGAATGTAACGCCCTCTAGGTATTGGCGGAAGTGTTCCACAGCTTTGACGACTGCTAAACATTCCCACTCTGGCGCCGAGTAACGTGCCTCATGTTCGTTTCGTTTGCATGACCAATATGCGATGACCGGTTGTTCCCCATTGTCACGCTTCTGTGTGATAACAGCACCCTATCCTGAACCACTTGCGTCTGTTGTGAGAACAATTGGAAGTGACGAATCGAAGATGGCAAGCACTGGTTGTGTGAGCATTTGCACATCGTGAGATGTGTGAGAATGGACGCGAGTGAACTGAAATTTGGCACGAAGTTTCTGAAAAAGTTTGCCAAAACCTCAAATGATTTGATGTCTTTTGCTGCATTTGGTGTTGGAAATTCTGATTGCTTTGGTTTTGTCTTCTGAAGGTTTGACTTGTCCTTCGCGTGTGATTAGATTCGGTTGAAATGCGTGAGTTGATGCTGAAGGCTTTTGCGCGCTGCGACCGCTTGCGCTTGACTGTGGTGTCTGTGTTTGGACTTTGAATCGAGGACAATCTTTTGTCCAGTTCAATTTGTTGTCTCGGAATGCTTTTCACACTGGACATGGAGTAGTGGGTGGCTTTGAGAAATCAATGGGTGGTCTCGGTTTGTTTCGATCCCACTTCTCCCACTTCTTTGATTTGTCTTTTGTATGGAAGTGGTGTGACTGTCCCTCTGATGGGTTTGCTTTGCATGCTTTAGAGTTTGTGTCCACGAGTTGAAATGCAATCTCAAGCCATAGCTCAGGGGTTTTGGGTAATTGCGCGCGAATGAGATTTTGCGTAATCAAATCTTGGAGCCAACGAGAAAGGAGAGCGACTTGGTTTGCGTCATCCAGTCAAGCGAGTTAAAGGAATCTGCACTTCTCATTGAAGTATGATTAAAAGGTTTCACCTGGACGTATGACTCTTTCGAAAGCTTCTACCAATGGATTACGTGTTGGACGACCAACACGTGTAATGGCTTTGCTTTTGAATCGATCCCACGTGATGGTGAGGATAAATGGTGCAATTTGACGAACGAGCAAACGCAATGCCTCACCGGTGAGATGTCGACATACTGATGTGATGCGTTGATCATCCGACCAGTCACGAGTTGTGATTTCAAAAATGATGAGCCATTCTTCGATTCTGATCAGTCCATCACTTCCAGAGAAATTATCACACACTTTTCCTGATGTGTATTGAGTCATTGGTGGTGTGTATTGAGTTTGAGTTTGACTTTGAGATTGTGTTTGAGTTAGAGTTGGATCTCCGGAATCAAAGCGAAGCATTTTTGAGGATTTATTTCCGTCAACACGTGTTACCGGTGGTTTCGTTCGGACCGCTGGTTGAGTGCTTGGTGGTGACATTGAAGGAATCTGTTGATTCTGTTGAGTACTTCGTGTCTGAGAGAGTGACGCACTTCGAGTCTGAACAGGTGTTGCGCTTTGATTTTGTTGATTTCGAATTTTCTTTCTTCCCGCCAGATGAGTTCCCGCTTTCTTGTATTCTTATCGATTCGAGAGTCAGTCTATCGCTAGTCTGCCGACTGCGCCAAAATTGTGACCTTTGATGTCACAAATATTAAATGATTGAGTGTATGAGCGAACACTGACTTGAATGAAAACTGATTTTATTGATTAAAATAAAAATTTGCAGTAACTCATCGAATGATGATTGAACAAAACAGTAATTTGTTTTAAAGTTGCGAAGCGAGAGAGAAAGCAAAGAGTTGGCCCATTTATAGGGACCCAAAAGAGAGGTCATGTGATGGCCTCAAAAATAAAATAAAATTTAAAGTAGGCGTCACCTGGGGTTGCAAATTAAATATTAAAACGTCTATTATTATAAACAGATGCGAATCCGCTCAATACTTACTTTTCATTCTTTTCTAGCATAAATTGAATAGTTCTAACACGGAAAGGACATTTGACATAGATCCATGATTAATTAGTCATGTACATACAAGATTCGCCATGTCAATGACTTTAAGTCAACTGTTAGTGCTAGTGGGAGTTAATAATCACAGGATGACGAATTAAAAAAACTAAAAAAATTATTATTATAAACATATGAAGGTTATTGTTTAATAATGATGGCTATTTGTTTCTTTCCAGGTAGAATCATTATGGTTAATCCAAGCTTTAGTTTCATTGTCTTAAAGAATTATTTGAAAAAAGGTTTTAAGGTTTTAGAACCACCAAATAAATGTGAAATTAAAGCCACTAAATTATGCTCTATGCTTTTTAAACTAATTTTATCTAAAGTTGATATAACTGTAAGCTTAATAGTCTATGATGAATTAAACATTGACATAGACTCTATGGAAATTAAAATCGAAAATGAAAAAAACTGGGAGTGATAGTGACAGTGAAAAAGAGTTGACCAAATAGTAACAATTTCCCTAAACATATTTCTTATGAACATTGCAAAAATAATTTAGATTATAATATAATGTTAGAGAAAACATCCGATCAACAGTAATAAAATGAAATGCTAGACTAGGTTTGTATGAAGGAAATAAAATAGATAAACTTGAGAAGATTTCAAAACAAGATTTTATTAAGCCAGTTAAAAATTTAGTCCCTGTTCATTATATAAGCATTCAAACAAGGGAAATAATAGTACCTGATTCATCAGAAAATGATTTTTCTTACTTTAAAGAGAGCAAAAAATTTTTTAAACATTTTAAAAATTATCATATAATTTCATCCTGAAAATGTCTAAGATATCAGAAATATATTTGAAAACTTAAGAGTTGTTGAACAAGTTAATAAAGATTTCGAGCAAACATTTTTGTCTATTCCTATGAATGCATTGAAATGTTAAGCAAACTGGAATGGTGGGCGTGGCTTAGTAGAACATTTATATGCACCTATAGGAATATACAAAAAATGTTTGATTTCGAGCTTTTCCTAACGAACACAGATTCAACAGAGACCAATCTCGATATAACTTAAAAATGCCGGCTACAAGAACATAATCATTCATATGCGATAACTGATAGTATTGTCCACAAATTTTGTGTGTTCTGCGACCCTTTCTTACATTGCAACACATAATTAGCAAAAGTTGTAAAATATTTTCAATGTTTTCATTTGCCGGCCTCAAGTGTATAACAAATTTGGACTTATTGTTCAAAAGATAGTGATGAGCTTCATTTTAAATGTCCAAAGGTTTTTATTTGATGCTCAAGTTTAGGCAAAATGACAAAGGAATTAGTTTAAAAGTTCATCGAAAACGTATTGGCTAATAGTATGTTTTAAAAATTTTCTATATTTATTGATTCGTGTAAAGGACAAACAGAAAAGAAACTTTCGTTCATGTATTTCCAACAAAACATTTTGATGTACAACTATTCCAATGTCAATTCATTTTACATCTCTTGTTCAACCATTTGATGTTTTCTATTATTGACAATTTATGATTCATTGTTGGAAAGCATTAACAAACTATGTATTTATACTTGAAATCGAGTTTCATATCCACAATATAAAAAGCTCACATCTTTTGCAATCATTCGCTCATAATCAATTCAAGCTCCAAACTTCAAAAACATAATAAAATATAATTGGTTTAAACTAAATAATATTATGGAAAACAAATAATTTTCAACCGTAATCCAAGTTTGTTTTGAGAACTTTATTGGGGATGATTGAGAATAGATTTTGAGGTGTAGTTGGTGTACAACACACACATATTTGCTTCAATCATATTTTTATTGATGATTTTCATCACAATCAATTAGATTCAAAAACAAATTTATAATCCATAAAAACTAAAAAAAATTATTAAGTACAAAATATTGTATATTTCTTTTTATCTAAACTAATTTCAAATATTGTGCCAATCTAACTACTATATTTCGATTTCAATATACTATGTAGTAAGATTGAAATCCCCTCCGAACACTTTATTGTTCAGATGTACTCCGGGTAACACTAAACGATTTCAATATATAGCCAGAGGTATCTATAACTTAAAAAGATAACCTATATATTCTCCCTTTTGAATATAATTTTTTACTTCGGTTGTGGGGTTGTGATGGATATTAAATTGAAGCTATTTTTCTCTGAAGGGTTTGATACCCTACAAAGGGGTTAGTTCGAGGTTTTTATAAATTACAATTTTATAAATACTTTGCTCCACTCACTTTTCTCCATTTTTTCCATTTTTGAAAAACATTTTATTTTTTTAATAAATAATATATAATTAGAACAATCATTTTTGTGAATATCTTACACCTCTACCCACACTCATTCAATTGTATTAAAACATTAATCATAAAACACCCAATAACATCATGTTCGTCCACTAAAAGTGCACTTCCGGTTTGCTATAATGGAATATACATTTCACATATGCTCGCAAAACCGGAAACAATCATCATTTGAAACGCATTACGTCTACTTTAAAAGATTAAAATACTTATTTTCCGATAAACCGCCTAAAAGTCCAATACTTGTTACTTAATGTTGATGATATAAACTAACGTATAATAAGCATTGCAACTCATGTACAAACCTTTAATTACTTATTACAAATTCATTGTTATTCAAAACAATTACATTTTTATAATTCCCTTTCCATTAATTACAAATGCCTTAAGTACTTGATTACAATATGTAAACAATTGTCTAAAAAATATGATCAAGTTTTTAAATGTTTTGGTTTACAGAAAAACATATTTTGATATATAATTGAATTTTTACACTCGTTTTTGTTTGAACACGATAGTAAAAAGTTTTTTTATTCCGTTATATATTCTTTATTAGCTTATTATTTTGACAAATTTTTTACTCAAGAAAGTGAGCTTATGGATTTGACCATGTCCGTCCGTCCATGGTGTCCGCACTAACTTGACCACTAAAGTTAGCACGTATTTTATATTAATTAATTACTGTAGACTGTTGAAAAACTGAAAAATTGAAAAACTGTAGACTAAATATTACTTAATGTGTTTTTAATAAAATTATCTTAGATCAAACTATAAGTAAATGTATGTGTGGTTCTTGTTTCTAACTATATTGATCTCTACTTAATAAACAGCACCGCTTCACATCAATCCAAAAACGACAATTTCTATTACTAAACGGCATATTATTTACTGTATAAAGAGTATTATAATTAACCCAAACCAATACTTAAGAATTATTTCCATTTAATAAATGGTTGACATCACTTTTTAGTTGTTAATCTACATCAGTTTGATGAGATACAAACAGACAAAGAGGGGCACAAAGAATTCTCTTAAATAAAGAATTATCTACTTTTCCAAATTCAAATATTATTTAAAATCATTAAAAAGAAAATTATGAAACTTTTAAATTAACTTTTGACATTTTACTGGCTACTTTCTACTTTCGAATTACACCGTATTTTGCGTTAGTCTACAATGTTATTAAATAAAACCATTGTACTAAATAAATAATCCTTAAACTAATATAACTTACATTGTGTTAAATGCGTAGTTAGCGAACGTATAAGGGATACCACTGCCACTGATCAATATAATAAATGAAGCTTTAATTAAAAAGAGCTTACGAGTTCGTTTGTAATAAAGTTTTCTAACCTCAATTAATTTTAATGCCCTATCTGTTACCATACTGATTGGGGAAGAAGAAAAAAAAACACAAATGCTAAGCAAAAGTACGAATTCCATAATTATTTTGCTTTGTAAATGTAATTTTAACGCGTTTTTAAAAGAGATAATTTATTTCTATGGTTTTTAACATCAATAAATTCTAATTAAATTTATGTCATGCTTTACTTCTTTTCTTTTGCTAATTTTTTTGCATCTCAACACTGCATAAAAATTGTTTAGTGCATCATAATCTGTAACGAACATTGTTTTACCCGGACGTTTCCTAGTTCTACTCCTTCGGGTCAAAATACAGAGTTTTGCGAAACACGCAGACACTAATTATGGGATTTAGAAAAAATATTCTGTATATGGTTTGCCATCAACAATTTTTTTAAACGCATTTTAAAGTATAATTTTGGTCACACTTAAAACGAAAAAAATCGCATTCATTTCACTTTTCTGTGACTCCTAATGATTGGTTTCAAAAAAATTTCCTCGTATAAAATAAACCGTATGCTAATTGCGCAGAAATATTTATAGATGCGTAATAAAGTTTAATTATATGGCAAAAGTAAAAAAAATGCTGGTGTGATTGGCGATAAAACTGAAATAAACCAACAAATTAACGAATTTCTCTTTCATAAAACTGTGGAAACGGTGTATGTGTGACCATATAAAGTCTCGTAGTTTTTGTAGTAGAGGTACAAATCATTTCCAAATTAGTTAAAAGGAAATATTTTATTAAAACCACTTATTAGAAGAAAAATACAACTATTTTACCAATTATTGATCGTTTGCGTTATTTTTATATCGCATATTTAATACCTACAATTAAATTAAATTTAATATAGCAATAAAATGTTTGATAATATTCGTCGCATTCTTAATTGAATTTAAATTTGAATTTTTTTAATGGAAAACATGAAACACATGTTAAAAGTATATTTATATAAAAAATTAAAACTCGGGTTTTAATATTAATTTGCCTAAACAAAATTCAACATATAATTAAAACGAATCTCTTCATCTATTAAATTCTTTTAATTTAGTAAAATTTTAATGGATGTTTAAAAAAATTTGAATGCAATAAATTCTTTAAAAAAATAAAAATTTAAATTTCCATGCATTAAAATTTTATTCATTACCCAAAATTAAAACATCAATTATAAAGGTAACCTCAATGATGCCGAAAATAAAGCGGGATGTTTTACATAAAATTTGACTCTCAATCCCCTAAAAAATACATTTTTAATAAATATTTTGTTCACCATAAAGTTGTTTTGTTTATTTTCCTCCACCACTTGGCGTAAAGATATGAGTTTGAACTATTAAAAAATTTATATCTATAAGCTATATCTCTAATTTGAATCAAACTTGATTTATAATGCCAGTTTTGATTCCGCGAGAAAAAACAAACAAACTTTATTTTTAAAGCGTTGACCAATTTTTAGTGCCCTTTTATTGCGCTATAACGAAAAAACAAACAAAAAATAAATGATACGAACTTTTGGTAAAACTAATTATAAGTTTGGAAAATTATTTTTGCCAAGTTTACTGGAAATTCTAGCGTCCAATTTATTCCGTATGATAACATTTTTGCGATATAATTATTTTTCAATGGCTAATAAAAAGAAGATACGCTTCAACTTCTTTTTTTATATTTATGCGCTTTAGTTTTTTCCTTCTTTTCATTTTTCAAAATTCAAATATTTTCGGATGTTTGACATTTTTACTTTTAGCATTATAAACTAGATTTCGAAACGAAATTCGTAGTAAAACTCAGTCGACCTTTAAATCTAACTTCGTTGGTCAAGATCTAGGATTCATTCGTTAAATAAATAAATTTCGTTTTTTGACAGTTTTCAAAATATGCATTAAAAACATTGCAAAAACACGAAGTCATCAATTCTAAACTATAAATCGGACCCCCGATGTATGTGGAGATTTGACGATGAAAACTAGTTAGGAACATATATTCTCAATATCTCAATCCCCCCATACGTCTCTCCCTCACGTTTCTCGTTGGTCCGACTAATATGCATATAAGCAAAAAAATATTTTCACGCAAAAATTTTAATAATTTGATACCAATAATTCTCAATTTAACTGATTAACTTAAATTTAAAAAAAATAAATTTTTGCCAGATTAAACGCATCCTTCATTTTTGTCTACTGATTAGTATTTAAGGTAAAGAATTTTTATATTAAACTAATTTATCTTTACTGCTGAATAAATTAATTAAGGAATTACACGCATCGTTTGGAATCATCGAGTCTTGATTTCGAACAACAAAATGAACTCAGAAAATACTTTTCTAGAAAGTTCATGGTTCGCGAACGAGAATAAAAATAATTAAACCAAAATAGAAAGAGAAAAAAAACGAAGAAGAGTTAAGCAAACCCTTTAAATAACATACTAATTAAACTTGTTATGAAAAATATTCTTTATGTGGTGTGAAAGAGATGCGCGAGAACCTTGAATCTCAATCCATAACTCAAACAAATAATAGTGTAAAGCTTATTGGCTTTTCATATAGAAAAGCATGGCAGCAATATTTCTTTGCCATCGAACAACGTGTTTCTCCGATGTGTTTTGCTTTTCGCGTACAGAGAATACAACTCCGAATATGTGTTAAGCAAGTGATAAACTGTTTGGCAGAGGGAATTAAATGAGTTATGGAATGGTTTTCTTGTGCGCTTCATTGCGTCTTTGGCTCCACTGAATTAAATCACGTAACGAATACAACCTCATAATCGGATTTAAGGGTCTTAAGCCTCTCTGAGTTATTTTTCTTATTTTTTAATATATGTTTTGTAAAAAGTTATTCGCGTATATATCCAGTTTTACCATTGTTATCATTATGCCTGCATTATGTATAAATATTTAACCGAAAAAAATGAGACTAGTGTTTACGCCACTAATAAATTAAAATAGCAAATTATAACGTAAAAGAATTAAACGCGCATATATTATGTAATTACGTGTTTGCACCCCATAGTAACCGAAAAATAAAGAGTAAAAATATTTCCTGCATTCAAAACGAGTAAGACTTGCATATAATGGCCTCAATTTGTTTTTAAAATTGAACTAAAAAATTTCCTAATTTAAATATTAGCGATCGCACTATATATTAGAGATTTAACGCTAAAATATTTTGCGGCATTGTGGGCTTAAAAGCCGAAAATTCTTTTCTCAAACCAATTCCAAAAACTAATCCCAAACTCATACACATGAGGCATGCATACGTTTGACTTTGCTTAACATATACACTATTCAGTATTTACAAATTAATTTATTATAACTTAAGGGAGAAGATTGTCATATTTGTTTGATAGGAATTCGTTCGCATAACATGTCTCGAATATCACACACACACACACACAGACAAACTATTTTCAAATTTGGTCAAAGCCATCAATTATCCAAAGAGTCTCCTCTCTCTTTCTTAGATTTCGTTTTGTAATTATCTACAGTACATGTCCAGCACTCAACTCAAAGTTGGATCGTTAATATATCTTCCATTTGAGTATACAGTAACTGAAATCATTATACACTATAAGGTAAACTTATATTTATTTTAATATTAAAAAAATGAGCTACAATTTTTTTAATCTCTTAATTCGACGGGTTTTTACCTCATATGCACTGTGTATATATATTAATGATACGATAGGTAATAAACACCATAATTTATATTACATTTAAACTTAATTGAATTAGAAATTGCGTAACGTTTCTTTTTTTTCTAAAACATTTTCTTTTTCGATTAGCATTACAGTACTTTCATTATTACGAACCAGTATATCATGCATAGTACGCATTATACAGTATTGCGAGTTAATTTCAATTTTTCTGCGAATCGCATCGAAAAATACATTATTATTTGGATCATATTTATCCCCCCTCTCTATCTCTCCTCTCGAGGCGCAAATTATAAGGCAAGAGACACAATAGATGAGCCACTAGTCTAAAAAAAGAAATGTTACGCTCTTACTATTTTCTCATATCTATCTCTCTCACTCTCACATACATCTCCACACTTCGCTATTACCTTCGCTATTCCCAACTCAACGTTTGTCTTTGTGTTTACCGAAAAAAAAACGCTAATAATATTACCGCTGTTTTAGTTCATATTTTGATAACAGGTTTTGTATTTTTACATAAAAACTTTCTCTCTTAAATCTATCTCGAAAGAAAATTGTGGTGGAAAAAGAAATTAAGTTACTCCTCACTCGTCTATGATATATACGGTATACAAGTGACTCGTTTTTCAAGCCCACAATCCATGCGAAAATATGAAGGCCGTGACATAGCATTACAATTAACTGTCCTTCAACAACAATATCGCAGATCCGCGTCAAACACTATTTACTTCTCAACTTTTCCCTTTTAACTCTCGTCAAAATTATTTCTTTTTATATATGTACGAATAATGCACAACTGATAAGTGTTTTTGTTAAGATAAATATTGTATTCAAAAATCGTGAGTCTATTAACTTTTAAACTTAAATTACTTACACCTACAAGTGTTGCTGTCTGTTCAAATGAAAAAAATCTAATAAAATAACAGACATCGAGAGAGTGAGTGAGTGAGGGAGACAGAGGACTCATAGAAAACATATAACGTTAGTATTAAATTGAATCGAAATGCAATACGATTTTATCATCGTTTCAATTTTGCCATTTTGATGATGAGAAAAGTTTTCCACTTTCCATGTTTATATTGCTTTAGCCTCGAGCTTAAAACCAGAGAGAGTGAGTGAGAGTGAACGAGAGAGAAACAGAAGAGGTTTTCATCTGTTATGTTCACTGTTGTGCTGTGTCTATGCTGTGGCCAAATGCAAGCATTTTATAGCAGATAGCGAACAAAAAAGAAGTAAGAGTTTTGGAGTCTCACTAAACTCATAAAATTTTATAGCTGTTGGTGCAGCGCAGTACAAATAGAGAAAAAATAAAGAGTGCCTCCAAAAACCAGATCCAACAGTGAACTGATAGAGATATGAGAAAATGCTTGAGAGAGAGAGAGAGAGAGAGAAATTACTTTTGCATACATTCTCAAATAGATAAACAAAAGGCGCTTCATTTTACTATGCATACAAAAACTGTCATTTACTGTAGAATATTTCTTATAGACTTTAATGCATTAGTTTGCCATTTAATGTAAACATCCTTTAGAAGAAGTTCATGCATCGCATGCACACACACATACATACATACTGTACATACATAAGGAGTACACTTTCCTTCAGACACATGCTTCACCACACCATAAGAAAGTGCACGAACTGTATATAAACTTATTCGCAAGATTGTATTAGAAAGCATCAGATTTGCAAGATGTCGAGACTTGTGATACATTGCGCTATAAATTACCGTATATGTATGTATGAATGTTTTGTATATGTGAGCAAACTGTATATACGTATGTTGTACTGTATGTTCGTATTTTTTTGTTACAACCATTTGACCAGAAAATCCAGTCAACTTTCTTGCCGTTCAAATCGCGTGCGTTTCAGTTTTTGTATTTTTGTCGAACAATAAGGCGCTCAACAATTTTTCTCATTTATACTGCTATCAAAAATTTTCTTTTTACGCATTCTTTTCTTTACTAGTATTGTTAGTTTACTGTTTTCCAGATTTTTCCAAAAAATAAGTTATCAAATATAGAAATTAAAAAATAATACAGAACATATTCGAGTATGTTTGATTAAATTTTATTCATACTCTGAGAAAACTTCCTCTGTCTGTGTATGTTTATCTGATATATCAAATACCTATTTAATTAGCATTTTTAGCAAAAGTTATGATTGAAACGAGTAAGAAAATAAAATCTTCAGTTTTTCGCAATTAACGAATAGCTCGACTCGACTATCATCTCCCATTCGCTCACTCTCCTCATGCTTGATATTCATTAAAGTAATTTATCTTCAGAAAGAACGGAGAAAATATATCAATAAAACCTGTTATCAATTATCTATGCTTTTACATCAACAACAACGGCCCAACAAATTTTATTTCTTTATGGGAGAAATATATTTTACAATATAAAAACTATATAGAAATATAAAACTAGCAATAATCGAAGCCCAAACTCGGGTAACAATACATCACTCAGTTTGAGAATAAATACATTTAATTGTAATGTTTTGTGTGACAATACAGGAAATTTTTATTTATTCTGTATTATTGTTATCGTTATTATTACAGTATTGAGAGGGAAGAAAAAACGATTTACTATCATAGCACAAAATAAGCCATACTAATGTTTATATGCTACAGTGTTATACTCGTTCATAATAAAAAATACAATCAGAATAATGCCTTAATAAAAAAAAATAAGAGAAAAGAAGTACAACAGCAAAAAAATACAAATACACAGATACTAGCGATGTATAGCGTTATTTTTTACGTAAAGTATTTTGGTAAGAATGATGTGCGTTCATAACCGATATGATCCGTAAAGAGTAGTCCGCCTTTTAATTTCCCAGTTTATACACAATAATTCGATTCAAATGTTTGTGGTGACACCCGTGTATGCGCTTTTCCCCAGTGATTATTGTTTACGGGTCAACATGAGAAACTAGTGCATTACATACACACGTACGTAATCAAAACATCCAGTTCTTATGCTATGAATAATGCGTTTCGTTGTGTGTTTTTTTTGGCCTCAACCTCGTCAACAATTGATCTGTTTTTAGGCACATAAATATGTGGCCTTAATGTCAGGTTAAATACTGGTATAATGAATATGAATAAATATAGAGTTTTGTTTAATTTTAAAAAGTCGCATATTTTTATAACTTTATTAACAAAAATGAACTCAAAGTTAAAGATGAGAAATGATGCATTGAATAGTGAGTTATGATTATCAAGAAAAGTTGCACAACAAAACCAGGTCTGCGGCAAAAGAAACGCATATATGCCGAGCTAACAGCACATTACGTACTATTGTATAATAAACTGGGATAATTTGATTAAGCAATTGATTTCTTGTGTCCCATTGTGCGAAGAGATGGAACATTTACAAAACAAAAGATAATTCATTTAATACTGTATAATCAATACAATACTCTATATGAATGCGCATTACTCCGCGTTTTTCTCTAAATCATTAGACCGTTTGTTTCCAAAAGAAATAAAGAAAAGAAGAAATGAACTCATTATAACATTCTGGCTTATTATAGCCTTAAAGTTTATGTCGCAGATTAAGATGAACATCAGCATTAATGTTTCATAATATTTTCAAAGCTATAGTTAATTTGCTGGTATTTTTCCCTCGCCATCGCTATCTTGAATATCGTATATGAACTGTTTATTATACAGTTTACAAGTGCACTTACCATTCAGTTGAGTGCTGAATATATTTTCGTTGCGAAAAAATTTGAAATTTTAAATAAGTTGATTTTTTATTTGAATGAAAAACATATACAGTACGGAAAAAACGGAATAAAAATAGTGTGTAACAAAAAAAGTTAAACTCGACGACTATTATGCCTTACAAAATCAATATTAATATCAGTTTAAATCTTTTGAAAGCATTGGATATTTTTCTTCTTCGTTTTTTTTCGCAAAACCTTAAGGCTAAGTAAAGAATGAATATACGGATAATGCCGTTTATGATACGATGGAGTGGTAAAAGATAGATTGAAAGATATTAGTAGTGTTTTCGCTGTTAGAGTTGGCACAGTAGCGGTCACGGATCCAATACAATATATATAGATATTGTGAGCGCCCGTTAAGTTATAACATGTTTAGCTGTACAATAAAAAATCGAAAAGAAAAACAGTTCGCTTCAGTAAAGTATAAGTTATTACAATGGGATATAAACTCGATAGTCTCGATGCACATTCAATATCTCACTCTTGTTTTTTGCATAGAGGGCCACACAAACGGCATGTGTCTACAAATTTAGTGTAAAAGTAGGCTCGATAAGAGAACTTAGTTCTAGTTCTATGCAATAGAGAGAGTGAATGAATGATTGAGTGAGAGTGGAGGAGAGAGAGAGAGAGAGAGAGAGAGAGAGAGAGAGAGAGAGAGAGAGAGCACAAAAGAGAAATGGGAGGTAAAGATTGAAAGCAAAATAGTGAGTGCCATTCAATATTGAATTCACTTGTCATTTGAGGTCAAGCATTATTTGGCCCTAATATTTGTAGCAGAAGGTCTATTGAAAACCTTTTTTTTCTTGTTTTGATTGACTAATCAATTTTAAAATTCTACGTGACATGTAATTATAATTGATTTTAGCGGAAAGTATTTCACAAATAAAAAAATTTCTATTCCAAACTTATTACCAGTTTATAAAAAAAACTGAAAGCCTTTTTTGTAAATTCTGAAATAATCAACGAAAGAAAGAGAAACGAAAAAAATGTGTTCGCAATATAATAAAATAATAATAATAATAATAGTTTTATAAGTAGCGCATACTATTGCCCCGAAAAAAACGTTGAAAAACTATGGTCTAAAAATGATTAATGAGGAAACACTCTGCATGAGGTGACAGTTTAATATAATTCATATATTTCTTAATACTGGCTGCGAAGAAGCGATAGAAAGAGACTGAACGGAAAAATAATAATAATAATAATTCTCGTTTTGATTTGCCAGAAATTATTACCGGGCTTATTATTATTTACATGTCTTGTGGCACATCACAGCGTTTTCCTGCCTATCTGTTGCGTACGCTACTTTTTTTATGCGCCACCGATTTTTTTAACTATTTTTTTTTGTTTCGCTTCTGTTTTACAAGTAGTAGTGTTATGCCGTATTTATTTGCGCTTTTACGTTCTCTAACGAAACTGAATTCATCATTTAGTTAATGAAAGTCCAGCCAAAAAATGTAAACAACGCATTGTGTTTGTAGTGCAAGTAAAGTGCATGGTTATATGGTTTCTGCCATTAGCATTACTGCCGATCGGCTTTCATGCTCTTTCATGGTCTTAGCGAGCTCTCATGAAAAATTACCTTTCGCTTTCCTGGAGGCTTTTGTCGTTTTTTTGATGTTATGTGTGTGTGTATTGTGTACAGAAGCGTATATATATATATCCTAACGTCTCTGCTGCGCATACTGTGCCTACAAGTTTATACTTTATTATTTTTCTTTCTACTGTGTGTGGTGTGTGTCCACTTTTGTAAAATTTTTTAATAATATCAAATTTGGCAGAAAATTTTCTCACGCATTAAAAAATTGAAATTTTGAATTTTCTTTTTTTTCTCGCTCATCTCTCCGCCGAATATAGTATTACAGAAAATAACATATACATATATTATGGCCAAAAAAAAGCAGCGGTTAATCTTTTAGAAAAAAGGATTTGTGGGAATTTTGAAAGTTTTATTGATGAAAAAATTTTTTTTTCGTAATCATCATCACTCACTCGCTCACACACAAACACACGTATACTCAGAACGTGATCCATTTTTACCCATAATATTTTTTATGCCACGTATTTCGGTTCGCATGACCAAACAATAATACATATATTTATATTCTCTAATCTCTCTCTCTCTCTCTCTCTCTCTCTCTCTCTCTCTCTCTCTCTCTCTCTCTCTCTCCGCCGTATGTATACCTTGTATACAAGTTAAACCAAACGAATAAAGAAATAAAAAATTCTGTTTACGAGGCTAACGCAGGAAAGACGGTGTAATAATGGCAAATGGTGTGTAAGTTTGTTTTTTGATTCACGTGGTGGTTATACCATAGCAGGTATCGCATAGTATGACTCATCGCCGATAGTGAACTAAACTATATAAATTCGGATCGATATTCGGTGGCCATAGTAACAACTGCTATAAGTTAAGCTTTTATTTTGAATTAAATTAAACTAATATGAAAAGTGCAGGTGAATAACGGAGAGGGAGAGCAGTGCGGAGGAAAAAAGGTTAGTAAACGAGATTAGGAAAATGATAAAACTAAGGAAGCCTTACATAATGATATTTTAGAAAATTTTCAATGAAAAAAACGGTAGTTATTCGCAGTCGAGTTTTTGTGATACAGTTTAGGCATAGTTTGCCATCTAATGATATTTCCTTTTTTCTATTCGTGTGTGTATAAATAATGAGCGCTTATTTATGCAGGAATTCAACCGAAAACTTTAGGCTCTTCGTTGTTAGCCTCTAATAAGTAGCGAATATTATTTTAAATATAATTTCAAAAAAACTCGAATATATTTAAAAGCAAGAATGAATGAAGAATGAGAAGTGTGACAAATCATTGTATTATAGTTTTTACCATAATATTGTTTTCAACTTTTCGTAGCGTTTCACGTAACACACAAAACATTTAATTCATTTGATATGGCATATCAAAAAGCTAAACCATTAAATTTAGATGGGTTTTTATAATTGATAACAAAAACTTAATCAAACCCACGAATGTATACAGCATTTCTATGCGAAAGGCACAGAAATCTAAGGAAAATGATTGAGAATTTTAGCGATTTTTGTGTACGAGAGTTACATTTACTATGGGTTTGATAATGTATCAGAAATCGACAATTGCCAGCAATTCGTAAGGAATTCATCCATAAGTTATTTCCACTAATGCACACATAAACTTAACTAAAAGCTACGCAAAAACCTGCATTCCTATCACTAGAGACAGTAATAGTAATGTCTTTAACGTTTCTTTCCTCAACTAATAAAAACGGCAACATTCGACTTCGTTAAGAGTTCTCCACTCGTTTGGCCAAATGCTAAAAGCAAAGTCACAATTTCCGTGAAGGAAATATAACACAGATTCTTATAAAGTGTTTTTTCTTTTCTAGTATCGAATCATTCAGAATCCGATTATTTGGAGATACTTTTTTTTGCGCTCAACGATTTATATATATATCACGATTTGGCATTCCTTACCACTACTACGATTTTTTTTCTATCATTGAATCGAATCGATTTGCGAAACGAAAAATATAAGCAATATTCACAGTATTTTTTGACCCATTTATCCGTTTAAGCTTAAGACCAATATTACTTTATGTGTGAGCATTCCTAATATTTCTCGAATGTTTTTTATTCTTAACCTTACACTATAGACTTTAATAAATATAAATATTTTTTTTGTTGCTATCTGGTATCATAGAGATGGGGAAAAAAGAAGAAGAAGTAGAAGAAAAAAAAGTGAAATCTTATTTAGAATTTAATCAAAAATTTATATAAGATAGAAAGCGTTACTTTTTCATTACACATTTGCTTGAATAGTGAACGAAGTACATACAGCACAGAAAATAAGTGTAAAGCATGCAATAGTCAAGTTTTTTATACGACAGCGTAAGAGAAGCATGAACAACAAACCACGGGTTGGTTATTCAGTTTGCAAATTAATCCATTATTCATGACTAAATGAGAGTGACTGACTTGGAGTGCTAGAGAGGGAGAGGGAGGGAGAGAGAGAGAGAGAGAGAGAGAGAGAGAGAGATTCTATTGTTTGTTAACAAATGAGAATAGAGGAAGAGAAATCTATTGATGCCATTGATATGGTTTTGGTATCATTTTATATTATGTAAACGATATACGATTTAGTAATCTCTCCCCTCATTTATTTCTCATTTTTGGTTGCAATTACTAATGTAAGAATAGGTTAGAGTTTTAACCATACCCGATAGGTATGGCGTCTCTAAGTCTGTGTGTCATCAATAATATATGACTCGTTTCGCTAACACTAACGCCAACAGAATGAAACTTTTATATCAAACTAGTGTTTCCATTCCGCAGTGAATTACAAACGTAAACGAGTCAACGCACGAATCTCTACAGTATATCAAAATATAGTCTAATATTAATGCACGAATGATTTTCAACGTGTATTAATACAAATGAACTGCAATCGCATGCATGCATATCATATGCACTGCAGATGAGATACCAATAAACAAAAGATCCCAAACTCGCGCAGACAAAGCAAAATTAAAAATAAAACTACTCGTTCTCCCTCTCGACTCTCTCTCTCTCGTCTCATTTTGCGATTACTTATGGCATATCTTCAAAAACATGACAGGTTATTTATCAACAAAACAGTGTACATGCTAAAGATATTGGTTTCCCGAACGCTATTGATCATACCGTATATTAACCGTTAGGCATAAAAAACAAAATGATAATGATTTGTTTGAAAATTTAATATTCCTATGTCTATCAGAGTATATTGTAAATTTTGCATATGAATGCGAGTTTATTTGTTTGTACCGAAACATGTGCACAGTAAAGTGTGCAAAAGTTAATTATCTAAACATAAATAAATGCTAATAATAATCTAAATTAAATTTATTATAATTTGTTTACTTAAACATTTACCGTTAATTTTCTCCATTTCACGCCGAATTAACCTTATGCATGGTTTTTGTTATTCTAAGGCGAATAAAATATTTAAAACAATATACAGCGTTTATATATAAAAGCCTGTATATTTTTCATAAGGTTTTTAAAAAATATTTTTCTTGTATATAATAATATCGATTTTTTTCTATAAATTATTTATACAAACAGCTGCACGAAAATGTTATTCATTTTAACATCTAAGTGTTCAACGCTTTTAATGTGCAAATGCATTCACACACGTACAGTACACTACCAGTACGAAACAGTTACTAACGAACGAATAAACTAAACTTCAAAAATCAAAATAACATATTGTCAGCCATAGAACTTAGCCTTTAATTAATTTATATAAGTGTTTATCTAACTAATCAGTTTAATGCATTTCGGTGTTGTGTGTGTTGCTTTCTTTTCGCGTTTTCCACTCGCTCTATCTTAGTCGCAGAGTTTTAGGGGTAATCCAAAAATAAGTTTTCGTTTGCTTAATGGCATCGAATATATCTTAGTATCGATTTTGTCATTCATTAGCGCAGCGATGTCGACAGAGATATTGAATTGTATCGCAGTTTATTGTAGTTTATTGCTATTAGTAGACCGCTCTCTATCTTCGCTTCTCCTGTGAAATACAGTGGAAGCGAAAATGTGTCCCGAAATACAGTATAGTTGGAAACACCTATGTTTTCAGTTTAGCGCTGACTTTAATGGCACCATATTTAATGGAACCGAATCATAATAAAAGTTGCATTTACAAAGAAAAACTCTCATACACTCTAGAGAAATGACTGCAGACAATAGGATAGAAGAGGAAAAATAGGAGAAGTGGGTAAACACAAGCCCAGTAACATAGCATGCAATGCGATACACAGTATTATTATTATTATTATTAGTATTAGTGCCGCACTTGTCGCGTATTTTCTCTCCAAATTTTATCTCTAAAAATAGGCGCAAATGAAGTTTTTATTACCTCCTTTTGTCTTAAAGCGAGCGGTAATATTGTTGTAACGATATCATGTCTACTTCTTAAGTTTTATATTGAAAGAAGCTTTTCTCGGTATTATTTTACTCCCAATAGCATTCACAGGGTTTTACTCGTCTGAATTTTTTTGTGACGAAAATGCTAACATTTTTTTTGTGTCTCGCGATCAATAGATACAACACTTTTTTCCGCTCTCGCTCTGTCTTCTTCTTCTTTTATGTTTTTGTGTGATCACGAAATGAGAAGGTATAATACGAAGCGCGCAAAAAAAACGCAAAGTACTTCTTTCTATTTTGGAAATAAATTATATTCTGTATAAATATAATAAAAAAAAACAAGAAAAGAAAATACTACTTAACAAACAACTAAAAAAAATTGCGTTCTGTGACAGAACACAGAAGGCACACTCTGTATGACTAATTGAAAAGGAGCGAAAAATAAGAGAATAGTTGTGTTCGCAATATTAGCGAAAAATTTTTTACGCTCACCCGACTAAAAGCATAAGTTATATGAGAAATGAGTTTATATATATAACTTTATATATGATTTACGCATCTCTCTATGTATTATTTATTCTTAAGCCAGTGTTGAAAAAAAGGTTTTTCTTTTAGTCAATTGAGGCGTAAAATGAAATTGCCATCAAAAATATGGTGAGAGAAGAGTGAAAAAAAGTAGTGTAATGCGTGTGTACACTTGAAATTGAGTTTTTAGAGATTTTTTCGCCTATTCTCTCGCTTCAATATATTGATCGAAAAACGTTGCGTCAAAAAGTTTTCCGTTTGTGTCTCGAATCTAAAAACATAGTTTTTTAGCGTTAAAAGTGTTGAATAGGAAAGTGCTAATAACCCGAAACAAACTCTTCAATATAATCGGTGATTCCATTGTAATGGCAATTGTGCTCACACCTGGTGAGTTGGCGATTAAACAAAAAAAAACAAGATTGCAAGGAAGCAGTGATGCACAACGCTCGAGCGGATGGCGCTGGTGCTGAGCGTTAGATTTTTACCGAGCGCGAGCGCTGAGCGTTGGGGGCCTAGCGTATATTAAAAATTTATTAAAATTTATGTTAACTTATTTAAAAATTTTTGCTAAACATAGATAAATAATTGTGGCTAAAAATTGATTGAATAAAAAATTATTCGAAAGTTTATAAAATGTTTTTATATTTCTGAACATTTTTCACTTTGAGGTTTTCATTAAAATTACATTTTTTTATTAAAATTTCCCAAATATTGACACTCGGATAACGCTCAGCGCTCGAGCGTGCCATGAAAGTGAGCATAGAGCGTACTCATTTTACCGAATGTGAGGGCGAGCGTTGAGCGACATTTTTTCGCAGAGCGTGTGCATCACAGTAAGGAAGTACCGTCAGGGCAAAATAAAATCTAACCATAACGTCATATTGCCCCGTTGTTTTACATATTGCAATATGAAGTCAGGGTTAGATTTTATTTTGCACTGAAGTTAGATCAAATTTAATGAATGGGACGTTTTGAAAGACCTATATATCGGAATTAGATGAGTAAACGAAATCCTTTAGTCTCAAATGAGACATAATGGGAAATTAACTTTTTGAGATGCGATTTTAAAGTTATAAAAAATACAGACTCTCTTAAATTATAAAAAAATGTTTAATAATTAGAAACACACATAATATGGTAATTTTTTAGATAACATATAAATCATGATTTATGATAATTGATAGGACGAAAATTAGTTTAAAAAATGGGAAGAATTTTTTCATAAATCAAACCAAAACTTTAGTTTTGCGCTATTCATTCTATTTTGAATAGTAAACTATATTTTCGTGTAAAAATTTTTCAACGAATAAAGCTATAAAATATGAGCTGTAAATAACTTTACGAATAAATTCTAGAAAAGTTCAACAATAATTATTTAAGTATTCAATAATTATCAAAATACGTGGTTAAAAGATGAAACGAACGCACGATTCCCTTTTGGTATCAAAATGTTATATATCATAGCTACTCTAATCATACCCTCGCGCATAATGTATGCAGCGGTGCTTTTGGTTTGTTTAGTATTTCTCAAATAAACAACCAAAATGAATAAACCGTTTATGATGAGCTCCCGCTCCACACTATTAGACGCGTTTGCGTCATTTAAACATCTATGATGTGTTTGTGATTATGGAAACGATTGTCGATAATAGTACGTATACGTATGACGTCATATATGTATAGAGCGTAACAATGTATTGATTTACGTTTATATTCATTCAATTTTTAGTTTTTTTAATCAAAATAAGTTTATTATTAAATTATTAGTTTATTTATTGGAATAATGGAAGAAGTGGTATACAATCCACTACTATTGGATCAAATATGCAAACACATCGTAAGCGTTCGTTCGCTGAAGCGATTGTCTCGCGTCTGCAAACTGTGGCAGAACTGCTGCGATCGCGAGCTCAGACGTCGAGCCAACAGCGCATCTCTCCATCACTTATATTACTTACACCAATTGGAAGCTACATATCCGGCCGACGCGGACATCAGTTACGCGGACAAGCATTTCGTTTTGACCGATTTGGACGCCATTCGCGACAAATTAGTCCATTATTACCGAAACGAGATGCGAATCGCACCGCAATTAGTGATAATGTTTAACGCGAAACTGTCGCGACCAACCACTTGGACCGCATCTCTTCAACTCAACAGTTATCGCAAATATTTGCCGGAATCGTGTCGTTTCATCCATTTGGACAGTTCAACAATTATCGGCACTTCGGTTGACAACGATATGACGCCATATCCGGCCGAAGAGAGACTCGCAGGCATTTCCCATCTGTTGATGTCGAGCATCGAAGGCGTCAATATTGACGTCTATTATGACAAACAGATTTGCGATTCGCTAAAAGCGGATCCAAAAATTAAGTGCATTCTGTACTTCGAATCCGGCAAAGATTTCGATAAGCGCGACACTTCCGGTAATTATGTGTGGAATGAGTGCAGCCATCATATGTGGGATGTGATGAAACAAATGAAGTACGAGTTGGCGTTTGGCGGCACTCGAGTCAACGCCATCGACGTGACGGACGGCAAAAACAAATCGGAAGCCAATATGCCGTTCGCTGTGATAACCATTAGCGGTGATAATGTTCGCGCGGCCAGTATTGAGTTCAAAACAGGTAGCGCTGAGACTACGTTTCAAGCACTCAAAGAATTCAAATCGCGTTTGGGTTTCGACGCGGACGACACCACACGATCGGAAACGTTTGCGTTCGCTTTTTGTCGCATAATTCCTTATCGTTTCAATCGTTACTGTCACTTCAAAGACGGCGAACCGTCACAACTCATACATAAATTGTTTCCCACCGTTCGGTTTATGGGTACGATTAATGTGATGAATTTTGGCCATAATTATTGGTCAGGACTGGTGTCGAAGAGCGACGAAGACAGCAATTACCGGACAACGCATTTCGACAGCACTATCATTGTTATCGTTAATATCGTCAAATCGCGTGCGGTTTGATGTCATCTTTGAGAATAATAGTAATTAGTTATTATTTGTATCTTATCGATCAATTTTTTTTAAAATTCAAAATCACTAGTTTATGCGCTATTTTATTTTGTTGGCGTTTGCTCACAAGGTTTTTATATTTAGAGGTGACTCGTTATGTTGTATTTGTATTGTATTGCGAGTGATAAGCTATTCATTTAATAATTAGTCTATTTATAAACATAAGTTAAAGATTTTTCTTTATTTTATACTGTCATTATTTTGTCAGACGCATTCATTCTTTTCCGCTCTCTATTCTGTATTATCATTATCTATATATACTTTCCGAAAACATGTTTTGCAGTTAATTAAATATTATTAAATAATAGTAATTGTAATGAAGTGTATGCTTGTTTTTACGTTTTTGTCTTAAAATCTAATCAAAGGTGAATTAACCACATAATTGAAATGCTTAATATTTATTTATTTTTATTTCGCTATGATGTTTGCTTATTAAATAACAAAAATTGATAGCATCAAAC
Source organism: Phthiracarus laevigatus (assembly GCA_034700185.1). NCBI lineage: Eukaryota > Metazoa > Arthropoda > Arachnida > Sarcoptiformes > Phthiracaridae > Phthiracarus > Phthiracarus laevigatus. The sequence goes on along the minus strand of JAQIXJ010000056.1, from coordinate 4,695 downwards.
GGCAGAGGAAAATACTGAAGCGGTTATTCGGCAAATATTTTTTAATTGCGAACCAAAAAAAGGCATACTAAAAATAGTTTTCTTTTCTGAAAAGTCAAGATCTGTCATAACATGTCTAATGAAACAATATCTTCGGGCGATTGTTCGTCGCTTACGCAACAACTCATTAAACGTGAGAACGGGTGAGTGAACTGCGCAATCAGAATAATAATAATAAAATAAAACAAGTTAAACATTAAAAGGCAAGCATTACGTACGCTTTTTAATTGTATCTCACAAACAAACAAACATAATAAAAATTCCTTTAAAGTTTTGCTTTTAACTGACGACACTTTGCCGAATCATTTTGTTTTGCCAGTGATGGTGATTGCTATGCTTTGTTTGTGAGCCAATCATTAGCTAATAACGACTTAATTATTGAGAATATCTTTGAATGGCTAAAACCATCGGAACTCGTAAAATGCGGCGAAGTATGCACGAAATGGGCGGTTTGTGCGCGAATGTTACGCACCAAACGTATCTACTTTTCCCATCAATTTCTTTACTTTCCATTGTCACCAAACGTTGACGTACAGCAACGCGAACCAAACGCCGAAGTTATGCATAAATCGATTGAAGAACTCATTAATTCGTTGAATACGTTTATCGCACGCAACAAACATAACGAATTCAAAGTAATTATCATATTCTCTCGATTAGAGTACACTATATGGCTGACGCTTATCCAACAAAACTGCTTACTGCTCAACGATTGCAAAATTATTCACATTAATTCCGAAAAAGAGATAATTGGCACTCGTATCGGACGTCACACGACGTACGATCGGATCAGTGCGCTCGACACGAATCGGTTCGATGGAATTTCGGGGCTTTTTATATCGCGAGATATGCCTGGGGTTCACATTAATGTGTACAAAGATTGCCAAATATTTGATATGCGCGCTAATAATGACGTTAAATGTATTCTCGTGTTTCACATTTGGCGTTCGTTTTATGGCCACTTTAGTCGCCTGAAAGCCGATAACGACTACTTCGACTATTTGGAGCAGTTTGTGATCGGCGATCAATTGGCGTTCGGTGGCGTCACTATCAATAAACTTACGTTTACCGCTGAGATGGGTTCCGATAACGATTGTAGCGATAAATCGTATCGGAAACCGTACGAGTTTTGCGATAACGTCTGTTGCGTCACATTTTCCGGCGATAACGTATTCGCTAAAAGTTTTGTTATCGATTTCGGTGACAATAACGTTGAACACGTTTTAGTGTCCATAAATAAAGCGATTAATGACACGAAAATAAGCGCCAAAAACGAAAAGATTGCGTTCGTGTTTTCGGAAAATCTGAAAGAATGCGCAGCAAAACTGATTGATTTGTTTGATGATACCACTGTACTCGGCTGTTCCGGTATTGTTCACGGATATAATTACACGCGTAATATACCCGGACGTAGTGTCAGAGAAAGTTTGTTTTATCGAAAGAATAAATGCGTTTTGGTTTGGATTTCTATAAACAAAACGTGAAAATTTTGAGTAGACTATAAAAATCGATGCGAAACTTAATTTAAATCTATCATTTAATCAAACGTATTGATCTTTCAAATATTAAAGTCAAAAGATAGTATTTTGCATAAAGTCTTTCATTTTTACTAAAAACAAATAAATTATTGTTTCTAATTTTATAGCCCGTCAAAACTTTAGCAAATCTGATACCCATGTTATAAAACATTACATTCAGCAAGTTATAAGAAAGGAGTATTATTTGATCAAAGGATGTCAAAAAATTTTTAAAACTACAGATTTAGTAAACAAAAATTAAACTTCAATCATCACTCATTAAGAACTGATAAACAATTAAAAATAAATATTGATAAACTCATTTTAACACATTCTAAAACTATGAATTGTTTTGCTCGAAAAATTTTATCAAATAAGAAAATTAAACTTTTTATGTCCTGCTCTAACATTGTTAATAAATCCCAGACAACCCAGCCTAAAATTGGACATCTGGCAGGTCTATTAATTGTGCGCTTCACTTTAGAATTTAAAAACTCAGAGAGACATTAGATGGTACGTTTCAAACATACCCGAATTAGATAAGATAAATCTTAAAACCTCAAATTATTTATTGAAATTATTATATGTAATCAAAACAAATATATAAAGTTAAATGAAAAAATTTAGTTTTGCTTAAAATAAAAAAGGAATTTTCCTTAAATTTTTCTTTTTCCGAAAAACACAATCCTCGCAAGTATACAACCACTTATTCGAATGTTAAGTTTAATTTTTATTAAGTGAACGAAAAACGCATAAAAAATATTTTGTTAAATACATTGTCATTGAAACATTTCATTGACCACAATGAAGAGTTAGGCTCACTTTCCTTAAAATATTACAATGAAATTTGATCACTTAAATTATATATGACTACACTGTATTTTGAATGGTTATCAATAAATACGGCAAATAAATTCCTAATTCGTATCATCATATCGTTTGAAAACCTATAATAATCGCTAATTCCCAATGCATTAAATGAATTGGAAATTAAGTTGAAATAAATTACATGTTAACAAAACACCGTATCTATAAATATATGAATCTTAAGAATAGCAACGTCAAAACGCAATATAACTCTAATAAGTGATACCATAACTAAGCGCAGAACAAAACGTATTAACCAGAAACAAAAATGTTTCGCTCTATTCTATACTATATCACCGATTTTTTAACTGTTGATGCGGATCCGCGATCGAATCATTTAATTTGCATCAATAATCTGCATCCATTCGTTGTGCTGCTATTGGCCACCCTTTACGTTGCGATGGCATTATATGCTGGTCCGGTGTTAATGAGAAATATGGAACCATTCGAGTTCAGAGGCGTAATGGTGTTCTACAATACGTTTATGGCGTTTTGTAATACTTTAGGATTTTTTATCGCCTTAAATCGACTCGATTACGGCAAAAAATTGCTGATGTTTGAGTACCCGACCCGCGAATTCACTGCGGAATCAATCGAAATCGTACACTTGGCGTACGTTTATTGGTGCACAAAATTTTTAGACCTGTTGGACACATTATTCTTCGTGCTACGAAAGAAGTACAATCAGATCACACCGCTTCACCTCTACCATCACGCCATTGTGCCCGTATTCGGGTTCGTGGCACTCAAAATGAACGCAGACATACCCGGATTAATATTATTTGCGGCAATCAATTCGTTCATTCATATGGCTATGTATTTGTATTACGCGTTGTCTGCCATGGGACCAACCGTTCAGAAGTTTTTGTGGTGGAAAAAGTACATAACGATTATGCAATTGTGGCAATTTGTCATTTATGGCGTTTATTGCGTGTTTCTGTTTTTATTTCAAACCAATTATCCGTGGTTTTGGTTTTATATAGTGCTGACACAGCCGCCACTGTTTTTTTGGTTGTTCTACGATTTTTATAGTAAAGCGTATCGCAAAAAAATTAGCGCTCATCACAATAATAATCTGAGTCATTACAATTCCGACATCAATCATTTGAAACAAGAAAAACATGAATAATTGAATTTTTAATATATCTCTACTTGTTATTCACGTGTATGTAAATTAATGTGATTTAAAACTTCTTTAAATAACATTTCTTTAACTTTGAATGTTCAAAAATTCTCATTCTCTCCCATCGCCTCAACCCTTTTTAATACCTTAATGCTGTCTCTTTACCGATTATTTTTACGATCTGTTCTATTATTTTTACGATTAAATTTTTAAAAAAAGTTTAAGTTAAAGATAAGTTGAATTATTTGGATCATTTGATTTTTCTGAAATTACTTCATTTCAAGATCTGTTTCATTCCCAACAAGTTTGTAATGGAAAATATTTTCAATCACTAATTTAAATCACTGTATACTTTAAAACGAGTAAGTTTAAAATTTCTAATAAACATCTAAAAAGTTTTTATTACATTTCTATCTCATATGTTTTTTGTTTTTTTAAAATTGATTTTTAAAAATAGGATTAAAAATTAAGTGCAATAATAAAAGTATGCAATCTTATCGAATAAAAATTTATTTTAAATGCTTAGTATTTATAAATTTTGTCCGCCAATCAATGAATCCAATGCGATTCGTTTTTAAAATATTAATTAGTACTTTGCAAGAATAATCAAAACGAAAAGCATTCGGTTATCGAAAGTTTTTTATCGCCCATTTTTGTTTTGTGAAACGCAGTTACCATAAAAGTGCATCGTATTAAAACTCAAACCTATCATTTTTGTTTGTTTTTTTTAGTTATCATTAAATGGTAACTTCGAAACCTTTCGTGTACCCAATATGTTCTCACGAATGTTGTCAATAATGTCGCCGTAAGTGGCAGCAACAATAAAAATTATTTATTTCTTATTCTATAATAAGATAGAGGAGTACAAAATTTTACGATGGTTTTTATTTTTCGTTTTTCCTGCTTGTTTTTGTGAGAGAAAATATTTTTCCCTTTTAAGGTATTGAGGAATAGTTTAAATTTAAGATTATATAATAGGGAGACTATAATATAATTTCTTTGTTGGCTTATTCATCAAAAAAGCATAATCATTAGGGTTGCGAAAATAGTTAATTAACTATTCTTGAAAATCATTCAGAAACATATTGATAACTATTATATAGTTGTTATATAACTTAAATAATTCAAAAAAAGTTATTTTTATCTAAC
>JAQIXJ010000055.1:0-63274 GCA_034700185.1 Phthiracarus laevigatus | reverse complement strand
AAAATAAAGTATGCGAATTAATCGATTCAAACGATTTTAAAAATATCAGATGAATTTAAAAATTTCAAACGATTTCAATTAATTGTGAAATTTGTCCCTTAGTTTCCGCCGACATGTAAAAATATTTTTCGAATTATAATGCATTATTAAGAGTCAATAGAAGAACATTTAGTTAAGATAACCTAAAGTATTTTACATAATTGTTATTATTACTTATTTTTTAACTTAGATCAAAATTATTTCAAACGATTTATCAAACGAGTTTAAGCCTTTTTATTAATCGATTAACAAACGATTTTGTAAACTTTTTTCTTTCTATTTTAAACGCCTTAGTATTTATCACCAACATTGATCCGAATTCTTCTTTAATGATACACACTATTGAGTTATTTTTATGTTTATTCTTCTAACTCACCAAATCTCTTATTCATAACGCTATACTCACCAATTCAACTAATTATGATTTTAGTCGCCAAACATTTAAACACGTAAATAAACACCTGATTAAACTGTGTAATAAACTACACTGTTATGAAAGAAAATAATTTCAATATATTATGAGCCTTCATTGCCGGTTATAAGAATGGTGGTGAATGGTAATGATTCACTATTCATTATATGTTATAACAAGTGTCGTTATAATATTAATAATTAAACTTAAATTGAATTTTACTTTCGATTTTTTGAAATTAATTCAATGAAAATGCAATGGGGAATATTAAATATTTTTAAATGATAAAAAATGTTGTCGTATTTGTGTTTGACATGCACGAAAAAATAATTTATTTTTTCGTTGGAAATGTATATAAATATATCTTAAACACTTCTTATATTTAAAACAAGAATGAACATTAGAAATGCGCTCACTTTGACTTTAAATCTATTGTTGGCTTACATTATTATTATTGATTTCTATTTTTAAACATACAAAATTTTTATTTATTATTGTTTCGCTATATATTTTTATTTGGTTTAAAACATTGTTACAAATAGTACTTCGGTGAGTGTTTAGGATATTTTTATTCATTCTTAGTTAAGATGTCGAAGAGGAAACATCAGAATTGTGCTCTTAGATACAATTAATCGCGTGTCACTACGTGTTTTAGTACAATTAGTAAGACGCGTGACACCAAATTTACTCATATTTGCCCCGACGTTACCCACTTTATACCCGATTATGTGTCAGATTTTACCAAAAAAGCCATATTTTTATTAAGTTTTACCCCAATTTAAGCCCTTTATTGCCCTTTTTAAAGCCAATTTCGCCCATTTTTAGTCATTTTCAACCAAATTTAAGCCCAATTTTGCCCCTTTTTAAGCCAATATTGCCCCATTTTTAGTCGTTTTTGATTAAATTTAAGCCATTTATTGCCTCTTAAATTTAAGACATGTTTGCCCATTTTTAGTCATTTTTAACCCAATTTAAGCCATATATTGCCCCTATTTCAGCCAATTTTGAACCATTTTTGACTCAATTTTGACAGACATTGCAAATCCAATAGCTGACATTGTTAAAGTGAGCTAAAAATCAACTCATCTCAGAGTGTTTTCTTACTATGTTTAAAATACTTGGTTTTATCCATAATAACTATTCATTTAATGTGTAATATTAAAGTCCATAAACAATTTTAATATTGTAAAATTAAAACAATTTTAATATACTGATTTAACAGATATAATTAGGTAAAATCAGTGATAAACATATATTTAAGTATTGTTGGACAACGTGATATGTCTTCTTATTATGACACTATGCTAATAAGCATAATATATATTTTTTGATTTAAAAAAAAGGTTATAGGAATAAATTTTTATATTGTTTAATTGTTGAAATTGGACCGGTTGGAAGTTGCAAAATAAAGAATCCAACAATAAACATATAGTACTATATATTTAAATCAATATATTGTAATTTTATTTTAAGATTAATAACTCTTTGAATTATAGATCGAACTTCAACAGACATTAATCATCACTTTTCGGTGCATTCAAATAATAACAATCGATATCTTCTCCAAATCTAAATACATTATTTTACTTTATAGAAAAGTTATAAAACAACAAATATATAAAACAAATTTCCAGAAAATTAAAATAAATTAATAATACTTTATTTTCAAACATATACGTGTTGTTTTATTTTTTAAAGTTGAAGGCTTATTAATTAGGTAATTAAAGGGGTTAATAGTAGGGTATTTGAAGGCTTTTAGGTATTGTATAGATATTTGCCTAAAACATAAGTTAAACCTTTAAGGCAAAAAGTAGAGACCTTACAAACCACACATAGCATTGATTGCTAAATTTTTTCTTCTTTCAAAAACATGTTTGAGTCCATGATTATTTATTGAAAACATTTTACTTGATAAAAAATTTTGATGATACAAATTCTAAATTGTAATTTAAAATGAAATTTGAAAATGTAATTTGTCGTTACAAATATCAAGTTAACAATACTTTATACGTTATTTCGCATTATAAGACCAATGTTACTTTACAATTCGACAACAATTCGCTAACGTAGAAAGTTTTACACACTCTTTAGGTTTTTGATAGATTTTAAAAGTAGATAATTGAAGTGCAAGGTAAGGATTTTGAAGGTTTATACTTATTTTTACAAATTTCTAGTATTTTTAAGGGTTTAATATGTAGGTTATTGAAGGTTTATAATAAGTGTATTAGATTGGTTATGAATATTAAATTATCGTTTTAATATCGTAATATGTTATGCTTGTGCTTAATAATGTGTTATTTTAATATGCCGAGCATAAACCAAAATTTCAAGAGATTAGCGCGATCCATATGCCTCTAATTACGAGATAATTCGATTATTACTACAGACTTTATCGCACGGTTTGCATCCAAATTAATTTCGTCGAATTTCAAATGAAACGCTTTTACTAAAACATGAATATAGAATCAATTAGTGGTGTAATAACAGTTGTGATCATACTTGTAGCGAATATTTTAACAGGATTTCCATCCCATGGCCATCATTTAAACTGCCAGGCAGGCCCCTGAACGAACACCGCTACAACTCTTTTCCTAAACGTTAACAATATTAACTTAATATTATTAATATTAGTAGTATTACCGTATTAGTCATCAGAAGTGAGTTTAAGTGGATTATCAATTAGACGATATGGTACTGTTGTGTTACCAGATTTACGTCTTTGAATCAATATTTCATTCTCTTTTCTCTGGTCTGAGCATTTTCCTTCGATATACTTCAAATCCTGAAGAATAGCTTTAGCGTTGTACATAGTTATTAATGAAGTAGTGGTCGCTGGTATTATAATGATTGGCGTTCGTGACACTCTCTTTTGTGGCTTATTATTATTTGTGGTCTGATGTTGGTGTTGGTGTTGTGGCTGTCCATAGCTGTGTGCGGTCACACCTGATTGTGGTGTCACCGCTATCTTTGGTTGAGCCGAGCCCTCAGTTACACTTTTCAACGTCAATCCGTGATAAGTACCAGTGGTGTCGATTCGAAAACCTATGGTGTCATTCTTTGAAAACCTTTCCTGATCGTATCTGTTATATTGCTGTTGGGATTGGATCTGTTGCTGCTGTGATGTGGTCGATGGTGTGGTCACTGCGCGCTGAGTCACAGGCGTTGGAATAACTAGTTTAGATTCACATTCATTAACAAATTACTATTAACGTTAGATACTAATTAGCAATTAATACCTGGCGCTGCGTTTAATAGAGGATTATTTGGTTTACGATGAGTCCCTTCTTCTCTTGACTTTAATGATTGAAGCATTGGAAATATTGACTTTTGGAAGTTCTGTTCAAATATAAACAATAATCTGAAATACAGTATATTTTCATCATTTTCTCATGCCATTCATTACTTTTCCACTCGATTGTAAAATATTGGCCCTATTCCTCCATATTCTTTCTTTGTTTTGAATTTCACGCGTAAAATTAGAATCATATTGAAGTAGTACTGAATGTACATTTGGAGCACTCATAGAACCACTAAAAGCAATAACAAAATCTTAGCCATTCATAAATTACCGTAAGGTTCAAACCTAATTGAATTTTGAACACTTTCGAAATCGGAGTCCGCGTCAATAATAGTACTTCGCTTTTTAGCCAAACGCTTTGCCTGTTATCACAACAAATTCAAATGTTATTTACTAAACATGTGTTTAATAAATGAAAGCTTATGTCCATACTTTAAGAGCAGCAATTTGATCGTTGCTCATGGCATCTCTTAAAGATGTAGAGTTTGTGGCAGAATCGCCGGATGATAGCGATGCAGACGACGGTGGCAATGGTTTCTTAATTTTGGGCGCATCCAAACGCGCAGCGAATTGTATCCTAACTTTCTCCATCTCGTCGAGTCGCGCCAATTTGTTTGGCGTAACGCCATCACCATCTGTTGATGACATTCCGTGACCCAATATTGTTGAACTACTCGATCCAATCGCATTTCTTTCCGATTTGTGCTGAAATATAATTACCGATACGTAAAATGTGTGACATTAATAAACTTTAGTATTATATAAATACACAAATGTTTATAAATCCATGATTCATAGTTTCAATGTTTCAATCCCTTATAAACTATGACTTATGAAGTTCGAGCTTCAGATTATAACTACACTCGAATTACGGTACAATAAATTTAATTTGAGCTTTATATTGAGCTTGAACTTTCTCTCATCATTACTTATTAGCTCATAAGTTAACGTTTTAGCAAATTTACAAAAAACATGATATATTAGTAATGATAATTTTATATAAAGTTTATTCTTTTTATTCCACGTTAAAAATAATGTTTTACGCATTTTGTGTATTTGATTGAAATCACGTAAATGTTTGAAGATTTTGGTATTTAATACCATTATTAATTAAAGGAAATTGAAAATGCCAAGAAAAATAACAGTGTTTTATTCACATACTTGTATAGCCTATCCTTACATAAATTCGAACTTAAACACTAATTGAATTAAAAAGTTATTCAATTTCAATTGAATCAATAGCAGTATAATTTACTATCAGTTGTCCACTGAAATTTAAAAATCGCGAGACAACTAACTGATGTCAACGATAATTTTCTCGAGATTTCTCGAATACAAGATTTATAATACAATTACCGGCAAATTATATTATCCTATAATGAAAATATTTTCAACAATAATTGTGCGCATAAAACTTACGTTAACTTAATGGCAGATATTATACAATGTATATAATGGTTAATTGTCTCATTACAGTAACACAAAAATGTTCGAAACAAGTGATACTTTTTTTGTTTAAATAATAATGTAAGAAAAAACAGAAAACCAACGTTTTCTGGAACACTCATACGTATCAAAACTCGGCATATAAAATATATTTATTGAAAAAATAAGTAGAACCCGAAAACGAGATGAATCGCTCAAACACGTGTCGATAATGTTTAATTTAAAATGTTTACAAAAAAATAATAACGTATAAACAAAAACAGTGCATAAATTAAAATACTAATAAAGCCAGAAACAACGCATTCAAATTAATTTCTAATATTGTCCATACGATCAATTAATTTTTTGTTCTTTTAGCCCTAATTTTATATGTGCACCAATTAGTAATGCGATGAAGTATCGAATAAAAAACTGAAATCAATGGACATTAATAACCATTAAAGGATGATAAATGGTTATAACATCTAATTTGGTTTATGCTTTTGGCTGTTGTTGGTTATGCTGATACTGCAGAAAAGGTATTTCTCTATTTTCACATTTTAGTTAAAGTAATTTAATTAAGTTTTTAACTAACAGGAAATGCTCGATAAAATAAAGATTTTGTTTAGTTAGTTTTAAAAAACTGGATAGCATACCAAATCAGAGGTAGATATGGGTAATTCGATTGGAGCGCTCTTGTCTATGGATGTGGCGGTCGCTGTTTCCCCGCAAAGATATGCCAATAGATCCTTACGGTCTGGTCGTCGAACAACTAGTTTAATATTTTAATTTTATTGTTAATAATTTAATAGAATTTAAATCACTATTGTATAATAAAATTAAATTTCAAACTATATTTAATAAAAACAATGAATAATTAATGGTATGAGTGTAATGATAATTACCGGGAATTTCTTCACTCGCAGCCTGTTTAACGTATGCTGGATGTTGTAAACCGATGTTCTTTAGAATGAATAGAAGGCATTCCAGAGTGTAATACTCTTTATTTGGTCCATCGCGCGAAGAACTATAAACAAACATCGCATTAATTAATTGACAAAATGGATCAGTTTAAACGGTTCAATATTTACCCATAGATCAGATAATTGGTTTTAACGGTTTTGGGCCAACAATATTCGCCAAAACATATTAAATTATTTCTCTCAGCGATTTCTTTTTTATTTACGTAATATTGTCTTAATAATGATAATGGATCTGCCATTTTTAATGCACTATTATTTAACACTAAAAGTAAACACTGTTAACAGAAACACACACACACTCAACTCACTCACTGTTCGAGTTTACACTATGTATAGATTTAATGCATACAAAAACAAATGTTACACAAACCACCGTAATAGTAATAGTAATTGTATAGGTGGCACTGCTCTGGCACTATAACCACTACTTTTTAGCTTACGAGTTAATTTAGTTCAAATTTTATTATCATAATTGCCAAATCCTTGATTCAACATTTTGTCAGTTATTACTATTTTTTTGGTAAAATACTTAATGTTTAGGCTTTAGCATTAAACTTGCAACAGGAAGTTAAGGTTTGAATTAGAGTGAATAATTACTTAATTTCCAGGTCCGATGTGTTGAAAACCGGTCCGATCCGAGATTAATTATTGTAGCCCGACCCGGCACAGCTCGATAAAAGGACCAGCTTGGCTTGACTTTAATTATTTAAAATCTTTATTATTAATTATTTAATATATATAGAATTCTTTAATATGAATATATAAATTAATAAGTTTCTAAATATTTAATCTTAGCTATTTTTAATGCTAAAGACAAAGAAAGCTGAGAATTAGATGACCAAAAATAAAGATGAGAGAACTTATTATTTTTAAAGTAAGACTATTTAAACATGTCGGGCCAGTTAGCAAGTCTAGTTTGAATACTTTCTAGTGGCCTACAGTATCTGTAATATAGTAATTGAAATAATTATTAAACTATTTAGGTTCTGACCCCAAAAATGCCCATAAACTGCAAACCGAACCCGAGTTAAATTACTTCATCCTGATCAGATTATCTTCAATTTTTTGACTCAATTTGTGAAAACAAACATGAATTTATGGATTTAAACATATCCGTCCATCTGTTTGAGAGCTAGCGTGTATCCAAAAGCTTAAATGCACATTCTAAGCATAATAAGCAATACAGAATCTTAAACAATTAAAAGTTAGTTCTCTATGAAAGTGTAGAATGCTTTATGAATAAAACTAAATTCTTTAACATAGTGATTAATATTTTATATTTACATTTTATTATTATTTAGTCATAAAAAAGTAATAATTTGATAAAATGCGAAATTTTTATACACTTTTGTATACTTTATATTATATTAGATGGTCTACGTTTTTCTAAACTTTTTAAGTCCGACCAGATCAGATCCGACCCGACCCTAGTCAGAAACGTCAAATAACCGACACTTCAGTTACCAGTTGTAGAAGTATAATTGTTATATAAACCATTTATGTGTAAAATTCCATGCGAGTTTAATACATTTTTAAAGTGAATAAGCTTTAGAAAATAACTAATTATATAGCGAGTTGAGTTTTATAGTTATTTTAACGAATTTACTATATATTTATTCATTACTAGTCATATTTATGGTGTGAAGACATAAGTTTTTTCGTATTTTACGACAACATAGCTCTAAAAACAGACCTTTAAAGGTCGGTTACCAAATATTTAGGTAATTTATAAAATGTGATTTGATTCATTAAAATTCTATTTTCTTTTAAAAATATTCTTCATTAACGGAAAAAGCTGAGGTGGTATTTCAGGTTTGTCATTATTTATTATTGACTTGGAAAGACAATTATTTGGAAAGTCATTAATGAATAATGACAAATCCTCATTACCAGCCCAATACTTTCGTTAGTTTTGAGACTTGAATAATGATTGACCGTAAGTCAATCGAAACTTTTGAAACTGCCATAATCTCGAGTAAGAATAATATTTAATAAATGCATATTGCATTTACGATTAGTTTTGAAAAGCTCTAATGTTAAAAATATCTATTACTTTCAAATAAACTTTCGTGTTATTCGTTCCAACATTACAGATACTATCAGAAAAGCACATTAACTGAAATAATTTAGTGTCTGATTACTTTTGTCTATTAACTCTTAACGTGTAAGTCTTATAGAAGATGTGTACAGTATAGTAATACTATAGCCTTGTGAATCCTCTCTCACATCCCCTCTTATTTCACTTTCTTTCTCAACACTCTATAGTCTGCTCTATCATCTTCGCAAAGTTTTCATAGGTCGAACTTGCCCTTCAAATCATTATAACTACGAGCTAAAGAGGCGTAGCTCTAATAGTTTTGTTGAACGAATTTAAATTTCAAACAAATTTTGCCAAACAATGCGTTATTAAAACTCGAAATTTCTATATAATACTGCAGTTCTATATTTTAAAACAATAAAAACTAAAAAAAAAGTTGCGCCACTTTAAACGTTTCAATTTTTCCCCAAACTTGGTTACCTGTTCAGGTAATCATAGGGTTCAATGGCTTCCTTTGTGCTATAATAGCCCTGCGCTTGAATTCCATTGATAAAACCAGTGGTCGATCCGGTCCTACAACCTGGAAATCACGGTCCGTCTCACTGATAAAAATGTAAAATGGCTATTTTTTAAAAGAATATTTTCATGTGTTTCTAATAAATTTTCATAATTTTTGAAAAATTAAAATGAAAATTAGTATTAATCAACACTTTTAGATGAAAAGAATTTACGCGATAATGTTTACAAAATGATGATAACTTTGTGTTTAATGTTCTGCCACAAAACTTTTTTGAAAACATGTTTGTGCATTCAATATTTCTTTGAGAAGAGTTGAAATTTTTGAAAACAATTATATTATGTGAACAACAATTTTTTTCGGTTATATTTTGTTTATTAACAAATAATATGATGCTAATAAACAAAAAACTTATTGAAACTTTTGTCTGTAAACTTCTCATAATCGGCATAATTAGCTCAAAATGCATAGAGTGCTGGAATCTTCACGATAGTATTGCGTCCGCTTACACATCATCCGCTTATGATCAGCTTGAGCTAAACTTTTCAGTATTAGAAGGTGTACCGATTGGAACATTAATTGGTGTGATTAAATCACCGAATTCATCCATCAATATTCAACCACCATATTTAATAGTTCCTGTTCCTGACACTAATCATAAAATAAACCCAAGCAATGGTACCTATTCATCACATTATAGTAGCGGCAGTGGAGGTGTGGACCGAGACCTTAATATCGATCAATTTACTGGTGAAATACGATCTGCGGTGCTTCTGGATCGAGAGCAGCGAAGTTTTTATTCATTTATTACAATACCATTAACCGGAAATAATATTAAAGTCAATATTGTAAGTTTTTATTATAATTCTAATAAAATTATTAGCGATTTATTGTATGGTATAAATTTTAGATAATTGAAGATATAAATGATAATTCACCACAATTTCCAACCGATGAAACTGATTTAGAGTTTCCTGAAAATAGTAAACCGCGAGATGTTAAGCGAACGCTTCCACCGGCGAGAGATATAGATTTAGGTTTCATCTCAACTCAATTATACTTCAGACACATAATTCTAATTTTTCTTTTTTTCAGGTCATTTTGGAACACAAAAATATTCGATAGTTTCTGGAAATATTGGCAATGCTTTTCGATTGTTAAGTCACAGAGAAAAAGATGATGTTTTATATCTAGACCTACAGGTATATGGGGCTCTGGATAGAGAAACGATTTCCAGCTACACATTGGTGATCGAAGCACTGGATGGTGGACAGCCTCAACTCACTGATCAAATGACTGTGAAAATATCTATTCTCGATCACAACGATTGTGAACCAGTTTTTAGTCGAAGCCATTATTATGGAAACATCGCCGAAAATGTGACAGTAGGCACATCTATATTAAGAGTGATCGCTACTGATAATGATCAGGCAGACAATGGATTAGTCAAATACTTCTTACATAGTTTGTCAACTAATTTCGATATTAATATAAACACTGGTTGGATATTTGTGTCCAAATCGTTAGATTTTGAATCTAAAGAAATTCATGAACTGGTTGTGATTGCCAGAGATTCGGGCGCACAACCATTGGAAACTTCGGCATTTGTTTCCATCAAAGTCACTGATGTTAATGACAATCAGCCAACAATTAATCTATTATTCTTGACAGAAAACGGAAAACCAGAAATACATGATAATGCAAAAATTGGTGATTTGGTGGCCAGAATATCTGTTAATGACGCTGACTCTAGTGATTCGATTTTAATGAAAAATAACAACAGTGAGTCAATACATGGATTGTCTGTTTCAATAGCTGGCGGTGACAGTAGTTTCGGCATAACAACCCAAGACAATATCATTTATTTGATTGTAGTAACCGGACCTTTAGACAGAGAAAAGAAATCGAAATATAATATAACCATAATAGTGACAGATCAAGGAACGCCATCATTCAACACAACAAGCCATTTCGAGGTCGAAATAACAGATGTCAATGATAACTCTACATATTTTGAAACCACATCTTATGAAACAACTGTTCCCGAAACGGCAAATATCACTAATAATATTCTAGACATTAATGATAACAACAGACCATCTTTTGAGTTTGAACAAGAAAAAAATGCGAAATCAATATCACTTCCAGGATGGATATTGTTTCTTATAGTTCTTTTAATGCTATTGACGGTAATATTATTGGTGAGTATTATCGTAATTCGTTTACTTCAACATCAACATCAACAGCAACAGATTATGTCGGGACACGTGCGACACATGGCATCACACAATATTGGATCACTTCTGCGCAAAATGGGTCCAATGGGTGGCACAACCGATGGTTCAATGAATGGTTACCACTCTCACCATACATCATCGCATTACGCTTCACCGCCCGCTCCTCCTTGTTATAATGACCTCACTCTTTCAAGTTCAGCAGTTCTCGGCAATCCTGAAGGACACTCCGCTTCCAGTGGTCGCGGATCTGCTGAAGATGAGGATGAAGTAGAAGCTGATTTAGATGATGTCGACGAAGAAATTCGTATGATTAATGAACGTGGAAATTACTACACAAACGATGATTCGACCGAAGAAATTACTACAACGGCTGAATATTTAGCCAAACTCGGAGTGATGAACCATCAGGAGGAAGAACAGGAAGAGTCTTCCATAACTTTCGATGAGGAAGAAGATGATGTGCTATTGGATCAATTGGGAAACATTAATTCTCCGCCTTTTAATAGTATTCGAGCGCAAGAACGCAGAAATCGAGTAATACCTCACACATCGAATGAATGGCCATCAATGTGTGGTTCTCTTAGTTCTATTGTTCACAGCGAAGAAGAATTGAGTGGTTCTTATAATTGGGATTACCTGCAACATTGGGGACCTAAGTATCAACCATTGTTATCAGTATTTGCTGAAATCGCACGATTAAAGGGAACGGTAGGAGAACATAATGAGAACGAAGATATATCAACAATAGAAGCTCAGATTCAATTGGATTCAGGCTCAACTCGCAGCTCGTCATCGACCAGAGGCTCATCCACGCCATCATCGCATCTTCATAATCATTTAGTACATACTAAATTATCTTCGGCAACACTTTCATCGCCATATCATACATCTTTATCTTCATTAACTCAAACACAAAATCAATTATCTATTAATCAAACTAATGGTTTAACAGTAGACGAGGAAATTCAGATTTAAATACAATTTAATTCACAGTTCCTTTTATATCTCTCGGATATATTTTCATCGATTGTATACATATTATCAAATTTAGTTAACATTTATTGTTAAATATGTTGTAGTTTTTTTTATAAATATATTTACGCATAAAGTAGTAACGCTTTAGGCTCACACAGTAAAACAATTAAATGTCCACATAATCTATTTTCACATTAAAAATGTGTTCAAAAATATATCTTATATACCAAAATTTATTTTGAGAAGTTTTGATGCATGAGAATCCAACTCAGAGTTAATGTTTATAAACAATTAAGACAATTTTTTCCCAGAATAATTAAACCTAATAATTAGGAATTTTAGTATAATTATTAGCTTTGCAATCATTTTAATCGATTAAATAAGTCATTATTAATAGAATAATTTTGATTATACGTAAGAAATCATAAATAGCAATTTCCAATTTATCTAAAGATCATCCATTTAAATCACACTAAAATTATATGTTAAGACCGGAATGCTTTTGAACGATATGAGTGTTTATCGGGCATCAGGTGATTGTACGGGAAGGTGTTACACAGTAATGGATGAATGTAAGCCACCATCTAAAATATTGTGGCTTACATTCAACAATGTTGTGCCTACATTCCTACATTACTTTATTTCTCCCAAAATGGTCAGAACTTATCCATCATTGGCTGCGAACAGCTAAATTGGATCATTTGTTTGGCTGCCTATTTTCAATTCGAAAATTCAAACTGAAAATTACTATTTGTATAAATATTTTAGAAAAACATCAACTTTTGCTCGGAAAAATCAAAATCTCCGTAAATACAATAATGAAAACAAAAAGCATTTAATTCAACTTTTACCTCATGGTTATACAAATAATATTTTTGATAAATTCTTTATTTTAGTTTAGAATCGATTGCTTATCCCATTTAAAATAAATCGGTAATTAAGTAGAGCATCTATGTTGGTATATAAGCATATACGGTAAACGATAAAATAAACAGTTACTTTTGGCACAATTTAATCTGTAAAATATAAGAATTAAAGAATAGTCTCGAAGTCTTTGCTCTTCTGTTGATTATCCAAAGTTTCATTATTTTCTTCGTGAAACTGTATTTTGGGTGCTTTGTACCAAACTATGGCATCGACAATAAAAGCCACAAACATAATAATAGCGGTGACGCCATGAAATACTTGTCTAAACTTTATGGGATCATATATTCTACATGCACCACGTTTTCCACAATTATTTTCCCAAAACAAACACGCAGAGTCAACCACAGCGCCATAAATGATAGGACATGGGACGTTACCTTAAGTAACAGACATTCATATTCACAACTAAACATTAAACTTTAACTATATATACTGTATATACCGAACAATCCGATAGCGAATGATATTAAACCTAAAGCCATCGCTTTGTCTTGCGGATCAACGCATCTATTAATAAAAAATTGTAAAATATTTCAATAAATGGCCAGTAAAATAATAATTTAAAAATATTTGCCTCAATGTAAGTAACATGGATCCCACTTCAGACGTAGAGTGTATGAGCACAAACAATGAAAATATAATAATATACCAAACAAGATTGTTACACTCTAAAGGACATGAACCATTTTTTGCCGTTATATTAGGCGCAAGACATTTACAATCAGAATAGATAAACTAAATATTGGAAACATATTAAATTTAGGTCAAACAGAATGTTTTGCTCATTATTGCTTTCATTTAGATTATGGAAAACTAAAATATATTTTGGGCCATTTTTTTATTATTAAATATTTACCTACTTTTAGAATCTTTCAACGAAAAAATATTTTTAATATCTAATACCTTATGATAAAAAAATGTTATTATCAAAATTGAAGAATCTACGAAATCACGAATTAATTAATTATATTTGTTTATTTAATAAAACTCATTATTCTTAGGACACGAAATATTAATTATAAAAAAGCAATAAATTATAAACTAACCCCATAAGCTTAATTTCAAGTTAAAAATGAGCAAATAATAAGGTGTATATATAATTTTAAAAATTACTTCATTATTAGAAGCATTTACAATATGACATCCGGCGAGACACGGAGAAAGATAAGTAATTCCTTGAGAGGTGCAAACAGGAGCGTAGAGCCCGTTAGGACACGAACACTCTTCTAAACATGTCTGGTGTAATTCATTTATATTATTGTCACTATTGTTAGAAAAACAAAAATATTGTGCGCCTCAATTAACGTATAATTAATTAAACCTTTCAACATTAAGTCCAACGAAGTTGTTAAGAGGGCATCCAAGAAACATGAGTATAACCATTCCAAAAGCATATAAAAGGGCAGCCAATGCTATCCAACGCGCAACCGAACGAGCATTTGGTTTATATTTCCTCATAAACGATCCGCTGGCAAATATACCGATACCCATAACAAAAATACCAGCCATACCTGATATCATATTAGCTTTTGTAGCAGTTAATTGAAACTGACTTTCCAGATACTTAGGCAAAAATGTGTATAAACCGGCGATCGGTAATATATGCAATACACTGCTAGCTGTACGGCATAATAATATGTCATTCTTTAATAAACGTTTCATAGCTGTAGGAAAGTCTTTTAAAGATGGTTTCTCTTTCTTCTTTGCCATGTTATCCAAATCAGATTCTAACTGTTTTGCCGCATCCATCGCATCATCGTTTAGATTTTTCCCATTAATCAATAATTTTTGTTGTTCCATAATTTGATTTTGTTGCTGTATATGGCAATAAGAACTCGGATCAGGTTGAGGTAGCCTTCTTGGAAAAATCATCATCGGAAAAGCAGTTAGTGATAAGGCGATACCAACAATAAACACACCCAACCACCACGCGCCTATCCATTGTGGGTCATTTGGCGTCAAACTTGAACTTTCTACCAGTGGATTAAAATTAATTAAAATCAGACCTTACATTTTACCATCACTACCCATGTACTACACAATAACAAACAAAATTTTAATTAACTAATTGTATTGACCACAAAAATAAAAACATTAAACATTATAGTTCATTCGGAATCTAAACCGAAATTTGACAGAGAAATTTAAGATTTAACCCGAATCGAAACAATAATAAACCGGACATACCAAACCTTATTTCATAAAATTTGGGAAAGTATTAAAACTCAAACAAAACTGAAAACTTTGAAAAATAAGAATAAGTTTATAATAATTTCGTTAAAATTAATTTTATTATAAATCTTTAGATATAAAATTTCCATGTTTAATGTACATTATTTATGATTTAAAATTCAATTACGTCAAAACCAATTTTTAATTGTTTAAATTAAAATAAGAAAAATGTATATAAGATTATCGGTTCAGACACGGGTTTTCATAAAGAAATGAATTTAACTCAAACCTAACCGAAAAGTTACAAAAAATCGAACCCAACCGAACAGAAAATATGGAAATCATGATCTCGCGAATATACAGGACAATTATGTTTTCAAACCACGCATATTCCACTAATTTTTAAAACATATTCATTTACTGTATATCCATTAAGTATATTTAAAAGATTGGAAATAGCTAATTCGAATCGACGTTCCTTTTTTAATTCGAATTATTTATCTGGTGATAATATTTTGGCGCTCAAATTTTTGCTCTAATAATATAGTATTTTTCTAATTAGCGCGAATTGCGTGTGGTTATGTACCGCTTCTGTAACAGACCCGTTAAAATAAAAAAATTCGACTGCGGGAGGGAATGGGAGCGGAATTATGTACATTTTTGATGTTTTATGTGGAATTCAAAAATGTGCTTAAGGCTAATTGCCGTAAAGTATGAATTTCTCTACCATAGGATACTGTTAGAAAATAAGCTTATATTTGTCAGTTCTCGCATATCTATACTGAATATCCATTTAAGAGTAATAGTAAAAGTTTCGTATGCGTACGTACAATATTATAGCCTCAAAATTGTAATTACTAATTAGCATAGCAGACACATATAAACTGTTCGACACACTCTGTATCCTCGGTTTTAAAAGTAAACACAAGTTTGCTATAATAGACAACATAACTCGTAAGTATAAAATAGTAATATTTTGGTATGACATAAACCACTACTTTGATACTGTAGTATAAAACCATAAATTATAACTCCCAACCAATAAATGAAATGCTAAACGAGTAAAAAACAGGAAAATGTTGGAATTCCCACTTTTCTTAAAATAGTGATTGAAAATTTATTAATTCATACTGTAAGTTAAAATAAATATGTGGTAATCAAATAAATAGCCTTAAATTATCACACTTTTAATCTCTAGAGAAACTTTACTGTTAAACAAATTCCAAAAATATATGCTTTTTAATTACAAACAGTTATCAATTTAATCACAAGTTTTAAAGAATTTCGAATTAGTCAAGTATTGAAATCCATTCCGCAAACATAGAAAAATATTTAACATTAAGATCAACTAAATTATTTAAAAATTGTTGTGCACAAAAATTCAAAATTCGATATATAGACAAAGTTATTGAATATTATTTAATAAATAAAGAATTATATATCACTGAAAATGTGAATTTTTTGTTGTAATAAAAATATAATAATACAAAATCTTTAATAATTATATACCGGTATTTATTATAAAACTGTTAATTAACCTGTTATGTCAACTTAAACTTAAAAATATCAAATTATGCAATAATCATAGAATTTAGGAAATTGAAAAAATTATCAATTTATCAGTATTGATTGAAGTTGTGATGTTTATTGTAACACAGATACAATTACGGCAGATTCTACACAATAGGGTATTGTTATAAGTTGTACAGCTGTTATTACAAATCACCATTAATAGACTATATACTGTATAAAATTTTAAAAACTTTACTTAAGACTATCCGATGTATAGAACGCATGGCTCACTCGTGAGAGTTTGATAAATATTGAATTGCATCCAATAAATCTATAAATACCGAATGAACTTCAAAAAATTTTTAAAAGTATTTGAAGAGTTAATGAGATTTTATACTTAAGATAATTATTTTTTATTATTTGCTATATTTTTAATTTTCTTTTTTCTTATGATAATGAGAGCAGTATATTAATTTTTTTAAAAAGGGTAATTTATAAACAGCCAAAATTCGCACAGAAAAGGCTCATTTCGCGCCTCGAATCCCTCCCGACTTTGCTAGTTTTTATCCCGAATTTTAATTGTGTTTATTACTTTACTTTATTAATTTACATCTAAAATAGTAAATATTGTCGTTCTAACTTTTAAGTTTCACCAAAACTGTGGAAACTTAAAAAAAATTTCTTTCAATTTAGTCCCTGGAGAAGCCTACCTAAAACACACCTCTATAAAAATTTGAATGTCAAAATTTTGAACTAATAATTAAAAATTAAAGTGGCACAAAAATACATCGGTTTTGGTGAGCAATTTTTTCACTTTTGGTGATATTTTCTTTTATTTTTACAAAAAAATATGGATTTTTAAAGAAAATTTAACATTTCGGAGGATTCGGGCAAAGTGCTTAAAATCGGTAGATTGTAAATAATGATATTGTAAATAACGGGTTTTAGGATTTACTGATTTTATTAAATTTTAACAATCATTTAAGTCACACACTAAACACATTAAACTTGAAGCTACATCTCGACAAAGACTAAATATATATATATACAGTATAAGCATAGCAATTCCTTTAAAACTCTAAATCCTTATTACAAAATCATAGTTATTAAAAAAATTACTTATTTATAATATAATTTCCTTTAAATGCAGATTCCTTAAATACTTGACTACAATATTTTAAATTACTCGGTTTAGTATATAAACCAACTTAGGTGTCCCCTGAAAAAAATATACTATTCCGATTTAACACCCGAATTGTATCCCTAATTAATAATAAATAGGGTTTAAGTATTATAAAATATAAAACTTGATTTTTAATTTTAAACCTATGAAACCTATGTTTTTAAGTTTAGAGTATCTTAAAGCTTCAGTAAAGTATTTCATAAAAAATCAATAATTTTTTCAGACTATTCAAATTATAAAAACTTTTAGATAGTTTTTAAAGGATTAAAAAATGATACAATTTATAATAAAATTTAGCGATTTGAGCGATAAGTATAATCATGAGAACAGGCCAAAATAATATGGTCCAAATTAAGTAATTTAAAATTAAACTCTTACAGGATTTACGATAGTATAAAATTCGCGAATAACGGGTTTTCGCTGCTTTTGTATATATCTTTTTGATTATAACTTAAGCTGTGGACCGAGAGAAAAGTCTTTATAAATTTTTTACTTGTTTAAATAACAATGCTAATGGTATTCCAGGTTCTAATGATCCATAGGGTTTAAAATTTCTAAATCCGATGGAAGTGATGACCCGTAGAATCCTCGACAATTTTTACAGCGGAAGGTTAAAATACACTCCATTCTGAATTCATCGAATTTGAACGACAATATTTTTAACTTTAGACTAATAATTTAAATTATTTTGTCTAGAAATTACAAAATTTTTGGGTATGAAGTCAACTTTTTAAAATTTAGTAAAGGATATATTCGTAGACCCCCTGTTAGATACTACAAAGGTTTTCATCACAAAATATTTTAACGTTTCGACTAAATTGAAATAATATAGAATTGTAAAAAAATTAAGTCTTAAATGTAATAATCAAATATTTTTCGATAATCTCATAAAACCATGGTATAAATTTGACTAAAAATAAGCTGAAATGTTATAAACATGCAATACTGTATGTACCATAAACAAAATTAAAACAAAAGTTTAACTAATTAGCCCTAAATAAGAGTTGCCGGGATCTACTGGATCTTTTAAACTTTTTGTCTGACAGTGAGATTGTTTGATTTAAAATGAAAATAAATTTTTACTGGTTCTGTGTTTAATTCTGTGGTTAAATAGTTTATGAAAAATTATTTAGAGTTTCCAAATATAACTTTGCAAAAGTGTAATCGCGAAAATCTCCTTTGCATTGATAAGCAAAAGGTTTATCGCCTGAACTAAATTTCAGTTATGCTACACAACCATTAACAATGATCTAATTATTAAATATTTTAAACAAAGCAAAGTGTGTTTATATTTTGCAATTTTATCGATATCAGGCCGAGCTTTTATCGGGCTTTTAACTACTCAGGCCGTAAAAAATTTTATTATATTTTCGTTTATGGAATTTTACAAATCAATATAGAAATATGAAACTTTTTATATTGTGCTTCTAAAATCATGTTAGTGTAGTTAATAGTCTAAATCATCGAACTACTAACGGGTTTACACGACAATTTGTTCGAGGGTTTGGGATCTATACCTTACCAGTACCCATGACTGTGGAAAATTCAATGCGTTAGACTATGACATTAAAAATGTCTATCAATGTCAAACATGGTAAACAAGTTATTAATAGTAATTTAAGTTTTAATGGTAATCTATAAATTTGGAGCTTAAATAAATATTAATATTAAAAATAAACAATAATGAGGAACCAGTAAAATTGTCAATTAATTAATAAGTATTTCATTAGTTATTCTCACGCATAAGCGACAGCTTTCTTCAATATGTGGCTAAATCAACGGATTTACAATTTAACAAAATTTTAATATAATTATTTTAAAAAAATATTTATAAGTGAATCATTGAATAATAACAATTCATAAGTGAATCACTATTTTTAGCGATAAAGTTATAAAATGTTATTATAAGTAATTAATTAAAATTGTGTAATTGTGACTTTATTTATATTTGCAATTAATAATACGGTTTAGTGAATACTCAATTCCATAAATAACATATAAAGGATAGTAAAGATGGAATAAATTCATAAATAATTTTATTGATCACATAGAAACAAACATTCTATTACTCACCGAATGGAAAGTTGACGTAAACACTGGTGCAAACTGATCCCAAAAGAAATCCACAGACAGGACCAAAAATTCTCACACCGATAGTAATGCCTGATAAATATTTATATATGTATATTTAGTATTGAAAACAAGATTATAATTTCTAGATTATATTTTTACCAAAATAAAGAGGAGATTCTTTAGGCGCAACATTATCGTCAATATAAGGAATCCCGAGTGTGTTAACAGCAGTCGCACCAATGCCTATCAATAGTAGGCTCACAAAGAATATACTAAGAACTGTGTTAGTAATTCTCAATTTGTTATTAATAGCCTCTGGACGATCACAATCTGTCGCTAATGATGACTTTATAGGTAACTTTGTTTGAGATCGTGAATATGAAGAATTTAAATAATTTGCATTTGTATTTGTGGCACTCATTGAACTATTTGATGATCTATTTGTATTAAATGATGAGATTGAAGAAGTATAGCACAATTTAGTATGAATTTGTTGATTATAGTCAATACGAGTTTCATTATTATAATGTTTTATATCGTTATTAAGGTTAACATCTTGAGGTGACATACCATACTCATAATCATTGTCATACCCAAAAAGATAGTGAGGTGTTGAGCATAAAATGCTGGCAAAAGCGAAGATCAACATTCCGCATGCAATCCATTTCGGTCGATGTCCGTGTCCGCCATAATATGTTAGCAGAAGTGCACCACCGATTTGTCCGATTTCTGTGGCACTCATTATAATACCTGTAGTTTTACTCTGTATTTGATATAACTTTTCAATAGTAGTCAAAACACTAACAAAATATGTATAATACATGCCTTGTAATACACTTGTTAAACAAAATATAGCTAAAAATGTCTGTTTATTTGAATATTTTTGTAACCATTGCGGTCTTATTGAACACAAACCGCATGAATATTCTGTTCCATCCGTTAGTGATGGGATTTGCGTCACATTCACGTTTGATGTCAACATTATCTCATTATTATCATTATTAGATGTTGTGGTTGCGGATGATTGCTGCGGTGTTGTTGTCGTCTTTGACTCACCATTTCGTGTTGTTGTTGACGAAGCAACCGATGAACCAATTGTATCACTAGTCATATCGAACGTTTAATGTTTGAGAGAGTTTGGAAAAAGAAAAAAGTTAGATCAGCATTATAGTGGTGTTAGTGGTAAGTTTGTTGTGTAGTGAGTGGTAGTAGTGGTGAGTCTATAGAGCTGTTACAGTAGTGGTTGATTGAAGTGTAGCACACATTCAAGTGTATATTTAATGCGAAGGACATCAGACAAGTCCAACAACAAAAAAAAGTGGATTAAATTACTTATGACATCACTAAACAGACAAGTTTTTTCATCATTCGATGCTATTTATTTATATATGTCATTACTGTAGCATTTATAGCATTTATACCATTTATAACCAACCATTCATACACTGTTACAGTAGTGTACTCCACAGTAACAGTAACTGCAACTACAACTGCTAGACATCGTTAATTATTGTGAAAGTCGGTCATCACTAAACATTTAATAGTACATCACATGCCTAACGAATAAGCTTTCATATGTTTACGTAATTACACCATTAGTTGGTTAACCAATTCCATTATTATTGTTTATGTTATTATTTATAAACACGTGATCGCAAACACTGTTAGTTATTTAGAAATACATTTTTTATCAAAAATCACCGATTTGGGTGATTTGATAATATTAAAGATTAAAGTACATGAATTGACAAACACAAAAAACAACTGTATCGTATGTCACATTTTTATTTTAATAAACCATTACATAACTAGTATGAAGCGATTATGCGTGTTTTGCTACCCATACCCATACCGATGCTCCATCAGTGCATCAATGCATCCACACATCAATGTTTGTTTGATAGAGGAGTTTAGTTTAGTTTTTCTATTTACAATTAATTTGTTATAAATAATAATATTATTATATTAATAAACTTCTTAACACTCATCATGTAAATTACATAATTATTTTTTTTTAAATATTACACAAAAAAGAATATTTTTGGTATAAAATTTTTAAGACCATTTCAAATTTTTACACCAATTTTTTATTAACAATAAATTGTTATAACTATTTTAGCTCACATTGAGTAATCAATCAGACGAGATGTTGAATTTAACATTCTGTTTGTATGTATACTAAAGGTGCTAATGGTTTGTCTTTTCGCAAACCAACCCAACCCTTATTTTTACGTTTTTACACCAGACCATCCAAACCATTACAAACATAATTATGTAAACCAAGCCAAACCATTAAAAACCATAAACCATTAATTAATCTTTTATTCCGTTAACATGATTTTAAATTAATTTTTTTATAAATACTTAATTATTAGCGTTACATTTTATTTAATAGGTTTTTCGACATTAAAAACCCATTCACTATAAATTATGTTTATTAGAAGAAGATGCTACAGTATTATACTCTAAAATTATTTAACTATTTTTATGTAAATGGTTTGATAATAGTTTTCTTATTTTTAGTATTTTCAAACCAATTCTAACAAAAATTTGAACTAAATCAATCCAAAACATGAAAAAATGGTTAAAACCAACAGTAAAAACCAAACCATAGCACGTTTAATGTATGCATAGGATTACATAGGATTTAGTAAAAAATTTAGGCCTTTCAGTTATTGGCATAGTTCAGGTGACAACTGGGTCGTATGCCTTACGAGTATCCGACTGTTGTTGATTCGCCAGATTTCTACCCCTGGTGGAAATTTTAGAAAAAAATTAATATTAAAGTCAAAGTTGAGAAATTTTAGCTCTGGTTTATAATAACTAAAGTGCTTTAAATATAATTATAATTTAAAACCTAAATTGATTCAACCTTAAACAAATTTACATCATCGTGTGTCTTCATTATAACGACGACGACGACAACGGGCCTCTTGTAATACGAATGTTGATGTGTTATCGCAGAATTTTATTTTTGATTAGAACAGCGTTCATGCTTGACATTTGCATTACTTGTTTGTAACATTTTACTGCAGTTTTAATACGTTTTATGGTTCTTACCATATTTTAGTAGTATTTTAGTATTATTTATAATTAGTTAATTGGTACAAATTTATTATAACAATGAGCCACGATAACTATATCGAAAATGTTATGAATTTAAAGCGAAAATTAGAGAAAGGTGTCAGTCATGATAAGGTATGCGTTACAGTATTTGTTATATGCGTTACAATTTTTTTACCAGAAAAGCTCTTTTTTATATTTTTAGACATTACATATATTGCGTAAATTGCAAAAAATTCCGATTTCTGTTGAATTATTGCAGGTAAATATTTTTTATCCATAATATGAGCTGGAATAACAATTTAAAAAAATTAAAGGAAACAGGAATCGGTAAAACAGTCCGGCATTTAAGTAAAATGTTTGACAACGATGTTGGAAAGTCTGCCAAAGTTTTGCGGCACACGTGGAAAGCGATTCTTAAAGAGCAAGAGCAAGAGCAAGATCAGCAGCAACAACGACAGCGACAACAGTGTGATGATAGCAATTATACCGGTTCTGCTTCCACATCCGATAAACGCCGCAATAAATTTGAAGATTTTTTAGGATTAAATGATGAAATAATCAGAAGTAACAAAAAAACATCGTCGAATAAAAAATCAGATAGTTCAACTAAAAATAAGGCTCACGTTAACGATTCTTTATTCCCTGAATCAATTCCAAAAAAACAAGAGAAAATAATTCCTATAAAACAAGAGAAATATGCTGATCTCCCAATAAAAAAAGAAAAAACTAGTTCTTTTACTTCAGAGTCGCACAGAAACTCAAATGTGAAAGCTATTGAAAAAGATATAATGACGAGCTTAGCGTCACCTAATTATAAGCCGTTTCCTAACAGAGAACTAATAGATGAAAGAGTTGAATCAAATAAAAGAAAAACTGCCAGCGTTGTCGAGGATTTAAGTATGCGAGTGCAGAGCAAAAAGGGAAGAACTGCGGTGTTTGCTGGCAACGCAAGAACTAATTACACCCATGTTTTAAAATTAGAAGATATATGTCTAAACGTTCTAATAGATAATATCGATAAAATTTATAGTGTTGGCGATGCGCCGTACTTTTTAATAAAACCGGTGCTTAGAAAATGTAATCCAAAACAATTAGCAAGAATAGAGAAATTCAATCCAGTAATATAATACCAATAATATAACTCAATATGGCTAACGTTTCAAATCTCTTTTTAGCAATTGATTATTGATGAAGACACTGACGAATTGTGGAAAGAATTTTGTAACAAAGAATTTAAAATTAAGGAACTCGATTATGATCAGGCAGAAACATGGAGAGATCTTTACTTTCTTATGCTAGAAGAGAGAGAAGACAAATTGAAACAAATTACCGCTAATATTAAACGAAAAGAGGCGAAAGCAGTACCAGGTTTGGGATGAAATGAAAATCAATCATGCATTACAGTTATTTTAATTTAAATTTCGTTCAAAGTTCGTCAAACACAACTCGCATTTAGTAATAATGATCCGAAACCTCCGAGAGAAGTGCTCCGTAAACAAGAAAAGGCAGCTGCAAATAATGGCAGAATATCAAACGGTTATAGTGGTAGCAGTAGTAATCACAATGGTTCTGGTTCTATGTCGGCTAATAGCGTTAAAATTGCACCCGAAAGTATGATTTGTTTATGGTTAAAGTATTGCTGTTTATTACAAGCGGTCAGGAGTAAGCAAAATTCTATAACCAAATAATATGATTCTCAGCTTACTCGCGATTTAACCATCAATAGTAGTAAACAATATTTAAGGTATTAAACTACAGAAGTGCACGTACGACACATAGGAAGTTTCGGAATCGTTACATCTTTTGATATACAAATCACCAAAAGCTCTAAATGATCCATTGGAACAGGAACAGTTGATAAGATGTATGTCAAATGAGTTATTGATTTGATTCCAAAAATAACTTCTTAACATGTGTCATAAGCGCGTAATTTAAAAATAAATTCAATAGTGAGTAATCCATAAACAAGTTTATAAAAATTTGAATGCTTGCTCGTCATCGCGAGTAATATGCGGTAATACGTTAAAAACTTTTTTCATATTAATAATCAATTATTTTTTCTCAGAACCAAAAGTTGGACCTCTAATGAAAAAGGCTTTAAAGATGCAAAAATCTCGCTTTAGACGATAATATTTATTTTAGATTTTTAACGAAAATTAGAAATAATGAAATTAAAAAATATATTTATCAAATATTTTTATTTTAATTTATTTTTCATAAGCTTATTTTATTACCAATAGTTATTAACAAATTATGTGGCATGAATTTAGTGTATAGTAAGTTGGTTTCCCGATTATGGCTGGTTAGAAGTTCCACTCTTTGATTACCATTACAACTAGAAAAACAAACAAATATGTTAATAATTATACAATCAATAAAAACAAACTATAGTTAAACACATAGAGCTTTATAATTAAATTAAAACTTCCTTCTCCACAAAAATTTAGTTGATTATATCTCATGGTATATATTACATAAATGCCGTTTTAAATTAGAATATCTTGCTTTCAAACATTTAATAAGAAACAATTCACGACACATTCATAGGGAGCTCACTTTCTTCAAGTTCAATCTAAGCTAATAAGTTTATTCTACAGTCTTATAACAGGTCAAAATAAACTTATATAAATTTTAATCTTATTATTAGATAGTTTAAAAATCTTAGCAATAGCTTAATCATCAATTTTAGTAATAAATGTTATCAAAATAATTGGTAAAATCGTTAAAATATTTCACGCGATAATTTCAAATTCCCATCTTATAGACTTATGTAACGTAATGTTAGTACTTATTGTGTTAGTGCAACTAAGAAATACTTGAAATGGAGAAAAACTGGAATTATGTAAAATTTGTAATTGTTTGCAAATATAACCGAATAATGTTCCATAAATAAACAAAATATTATACCAATTATCATTAGAATTATTTGCATAGTTATTGATATTTTGGAGATTCCATAGTTTTAACGATCGATCGGCGCCACACGAAGCAATAATAGAATTGTTGTAATTGAAACAAATATTATAAATCGTATCAGTGTGGCCAATAAAATCTTTTAATAGTTTACCAGAAGAGATGTCCCATATTTTAACCTTCCTATCCTCTCCCGCTGACGCTAAATATTTACCACACGGCGAAAATGAAATGCTATAAATAGAACCGGTGTGGCCATGGAATACGCGCACTACACGCGACTGTTGAATGTCCCAAAATTTAATTGTTTTATCACCAGAACCGGTGGCAATGAAATTGCAATTCGGATAAAATTTGACACAATCGACATCTAATTCGTGGCCACTGAATAACCTTAATGGAAAACTGCGATCAATAGACCACAAATGTACGATTCCATCCCTCGATCCGGTGACGAATAAATTGCCTAAACAACTACAGTCTAATGACCAAATCGGGTTCACATGTCCCTCGAATATAGACACACAATTCGATGATGGGATATCCCACGCCCTAATTGTTGTATCGCCGGAACACGATAATAATATATTGGATTTTGGCAAAAAGTCTACACCATAAATGGGTGCACTGTGACCACGAAACACATCCAGTTCTTGAGTGTTAACATCATTCGCAATGTTATCATTTTTTAACACATTTTCACTGTCTAAGTCTGATTCATTGTCCGCCGCATTGTGATCGATAAAAGCTAGATTGATATCATTAGTTTTTTGTTTTGCATTATTAGAATTACATTTATTCGATTGAAATTTCCATAATTTAATTGATGAATTTTCAAACCCACCCGCAATATAATTAATATCATCTGCAACTGAAATACTACATAATTCCGGGTTTTGAACATTGAACATACAAATAGATGGCAAACAATGTTGAGTTTCATAAACTTTTTTGATACAACTTAACAGTAATTCTTTATCATCAGATGATGTTTTTAAATTTGGTGAACTTATTGCGGTCGTATGACACATAAACGTTGGTTTAGATGTGTTATATGTTAATTTCTCGTATTTTTCATTTTCAGAATTATTATAATAAACTTGAATATCGATGCACGTGTTTAATAATTGCAGTATTATGAGATCATCTGTTTGCTAATTATAGGTAATAATTAATAAATATCTTATTGAATATTATGTAATATGAATAACCACAGCTTTGAAAAAATATATTTTCAATTTTAAGTCTAAATTACTTTAGTTTTTCGATAAATGTTGTTGAATGGGTATTTTAAAAAGGAAAAGTATATTTGAAATTATATGATATTATATCAAAAAATCATAGAATTGTATGCAAAAAATTGTTGCCAATAATTACTAACGTTAATAATTCACGAAACATTGTTTTTGAAAGCTGTGGCAATAAACGTACCTTAAAATAAATGTAAAGCTGTTTCAAACAGTTTTCCGATATTTTCATGCAATATTTTGAATTCCGAAAATAAATTAAATTTGAATCTAATGTTTGCGAGTTTAATGAAGTGTTAATCGAATCAATTAATGGTTTATACTCTAAACTATCTTGAAATTTGGATTTATGTTCGCGAAAGAAACGTCGAGCTATAAACAAAAAAAAATTGATTCATTAAATACTAAATAAATATTAAAAATAATGATAAAAATACCCGACACTTTATATCCACACTGGAAAAGTTCGACGAAAATATAAACATAAAACGGAAATTGGAATTCATTTAATTGATTGCGAATGTGTTCACGTTTTTCTTGCGATATATAGTTAACGAAATGTCTGTAAGCGTTCTCCGCTTTCACACTAAAATCGCAAACTGACGAACAAAATGATATCGAATTCGAGCGACTGTTATCACTATTGGCCGCACCATTCATAGCCATTTGTTCCATCGATAATGAACCACAAATCGTTTGCTTATGATTTTGATCGTTTGGGGTTGCGTTTGATTGCTTCTAAATACAAATTTATACGATTTTAGTAAATTATATTGCGATCATTCACTGTTAATATATATTGGGTTACATTTAGTGAATAATGTCTTTTATTGAGATAATTGAACACAATTTGATTGATATGTTCATTACTAATACGTTTCATTATTAATAAACATAATCTTAAACATAAAACATAACAATAATTAAATATAATCAATCAATTAATTCATAATAAATTAACGTTTAATTTCGATATAATCTTAACTATCAAAACATGTCAATACAAACGAAAGTAGTGACACCTATTATTAAAATATGTCATATTAAAAACTTTACAGCTCTATTACGAATTTCATTGCATTTTTACCAGTAATTGGCGTTAAAAATTTAATTATCTTGGTATCTACAGATATGATATCATACCAGTATATATACACAAATAAGATCTACAGACTACACTCAAATGCTCAGATAATCCTAATGATTGTTTCACAAACGAGTCTATCCCCGAACTTACCATCTCTAATGATCGACGGTTTCGGGCAAGTGTTCCAAACCGTAGATACCCAAAAGGGGGAGTGCTTGCCCAGGGTTGATCCCCCTAGAGTTCTGGAAGAGTTGGCTCCCCCCAGGAAAAATAGAAAGTGTATTGAAAAGTAGTAATTTTTGCTTAAAAAACATTTTAGTCCGAAGAAAAAAAATTGTCGTTTAAATCCGATGAGTTTTAGACACCCCTAAAAATGAGATTTTATCAGGATCTGACACCTAGAGTGTGTGCAACTTAAGGATAGACAAAATTTCAAGCCTTAGCGATGTGTAAAAATGATGTATAAATTGCAACCACTCAAATAAAAGTTACATCAATTGAGTATTACATTGCGTGTTATTAACAAAAACTTTAAATAACATAATTTAATGAATAATTATGTTCGTTAAAAATAAAACAATTATTTATGCCATCGTTTATCCAATATTGTGATTCTAGTTTCACATGTCGGATGAATTTCTGCCAATACTCTTCATTAATTCATTGGAACGAGTTTTCAATTAAAGTTTCAAATTCAAGTGTTTTTAAGTTGAAATTATTTTTAGAAACTAAATGTTTAAACTGAGCCCATATTAATTAAATAGGATTGAAGTCGCAATTATAAGTCGGAAGTCGTAAAGAAGTATGTCCTAGATTTGCTATAACGCCATCAACATTATAAGTGGCAACATTTACATTATTTTTTACTATTTCTAATAATTGATTTTTACGAAAATTTTGATTATATCTTATATTGTTTTCGGTTAACCAATGTTTGATTACTTTAATTGTAGAACTTTGAGTCGGAGGTTTATTATGTTGTTTTGTATGTATAGATGCATTATCATAAATAATAACACTTTTGAGGCACGTTAGGCAATAATTGTGTTAGTAACCATAACTCAAGTTTTTCACTATTAATTTCACTGTTTTTAAATATTTTGAGAGAATTGATAATAAAACCATTTTAACAACCCGCGTATATAATTGAATATCGCGTTCCTTTACCTATTGTGTAGTTTAAGCGTTACTTTTTTGAATTGTTCAATGGTATTAAAATTCTTGTTTTTAAATAATTTTTATGTAAAAAAGTTTAATCAATAAAAACAAAAGTTGAGATTGGTTGTCTATTTTCTATATCTCTTTTCGCACCTAAATTTTACTCGTTTTCTTTTTATATCAATTCTATTAATAATTTCGTTGCGAATTATATTTTGTTGTGCTTGAACCATTTCTTTGAATATTTTATAAAAAGTTCTCTTACCAGTTTCAAAAGAAAGAGATTAGTTTATTTTTGCTTTGGAATACACATCACTTATGATTGGATATATTATTTGTTCATTAAAATTGCATATAATTTCATCCAAAACATAATCATTGTTTGAGAATTTAAATTTAGGTGTTCTTACTCGAGTTTTTTTCGGCAAATCACAACTTTTGCGAAGAACATTATACGCAGAGGCACGACTTAAATGTGTTAATTTAGTAATATCCTTAATCACCGCACTTTTTTTAAAATTTTTTTACTACTCTTTGTTAGCACATTAAACCTATTTTTTACTATTTGTTTAATATTTTTGAGATTTATTTACCTCTTCTCCAGTTTAAGTTTTCTTTTTATCACGTATTATGTTCACTTAAATTGATAATAATAATAAAACAATCTTAATTTATAGCAACAAATTACAACATTACACGTATTAAATAATCACATGTTTATTGATTTTTGTTTATAAAGTTGGCGCTCAAAATCTGCACACAAAAATTTTGACAAAGACCTCTAACCAGGGTGTCCCAGAGGGGTGCTGGGGGATTACACCCCAGGATTTCTCAAAAATTTGACCCCCCTACTTAAAAATGGAAAATAAAACTCAGGCACAATATTATTTTTATTACTATAATAAAAAAGAAAAATTAAATTATATCATGTTTTATATAACATTAAAGTTATAAAACATAATAAACTTAAACAATTCCAAAAAGGTAATGTTTTATTTTGCTTTTTATTGTTTTTAAGGGAAAATAACTATATTTTGTTTTGATCACATAATCAATTTTATATTGCCCTTAATTCAAGTGTAGGTAACTGTAATAAAAATTCTCTGTTTATCTCTATGAAATAAAGCAATTTAGCAATAATTTTATGCCGTCATTGTATCAAAACGTTTTTACTATGAAATGAAAATTAATATAACTACTCATCGAACACAACTGCTTAAATATTAAATTTAAAAATTCTCTTACTTCTGTAATAATTTCGAGAAAACGGAATAAAAATTTTCGAAATAAAATATCTAACCGAAAAAATTGTATAAAAAATATTTTACACAATGTATGTAAAAATATTGGGAATTAATCCAGTGAATTGTGCGACTTTGAAGTTAGTATATAAAATATACATTCTATTATTTACTCAGATGTGCAAAAAATTTGATAAATGCATATACAATATCTAAAAGTATAACGACCTGTTATTTCACGTATATATTTCAACACATTTATTTGGCTAAAAGTGGCTTATACGAACAAATATTGCGCAATATTTTTTGGCATTTAAAAAGAAAAGCTTCAGAAGTTGAAAAGTTATATAAGTTACTATTAATTTTTTTTCTCAGAACTGTTAATTACTATTAGTTACAAAAATTAATTGCTTGTCAACACTGTAAATGTTTGCGACGAAAAAGTTATTTATAAGTTTTCTCATACATTTGTTTTAAAGCTATATTTTGTGTGTGGTCCACGACTGCCGCTAATTGCAAAGGGTTGCCAACTAAATAATAAATAAACTAATACGAGTTTACAAGAGAATTTGCAATATATAATGAGTTTTGTTGCGAATATGTGCGAAAAATTGTGAGAAGCATTGTGAAAATCTTTTTATAAAATGCTATACAACTCATCTATGTACACAATGTTTATGAACAAAACAATCGCACAACAATCTTTCTAAATATCTTCAGAAACATCTTCAATCTTTATAAATTTGTGCTTATTTATTGAGAGCTCACATTTTTGTAAGTTATGAATTTTTATAATATTTATTTATTAATAATGAAACTTATTTTTTATAATTTATTCTACACTAGTCAAAACAAGTCAATTAAATTACTATATTACTGTAAATTCATTATAGTAAGTTTCTGAAAATTGCTGTAAAATGTTATTCAACGCATTGAATAAATTTATTTCAATATGGTACTTTTGGGGTGTGTTTGAAGATTATCTAATCAACTTCAATGTAATAGATGGAAATATTTATAATTAATTTTCCGCGTGTTTAAGTGATGCTAAATTTCAAGTTCCAAAATCAAGTACAAGTGAAAAAGATACATTACCTTACGCAGCTAACGATACGAACTCACAACAATCTAGCTCAAAGTAACTATTAGTTATTTTTTTTATAAAATTTTTGATTTCATTTTTGTTTATTATTAGTGATAATAAACAATTTTATCAACAAGGAGCAAACTTGAACGTTGTTCACCGCAGTTTTTCTACTTGTCGTGCCACGAAAGCATCTCATAAGGGTGTGCGAATTAATGAAGTTTTCTTAACAAAATCATCTGAAATTTTAAATAATGAATTTATTGAATTGAAAGCAACTTGAAAACAAAAGCAAAGAGATTTATACTATTACAAACTATTAGAACTATCGCATGATGTTTATTTCAACAAAGCTTTAATCGATATTGTAATTTTATTGCTTAACATCAAAACAAACAAGCATGGATTTGTTACTATAGGTGGAATATATGTCGACGAAGCCGTAGTAAGAGTAGGAGACGAAACACAAGGTTTTCAAAATATTATAAGAATTAACAAACAAACAACACTAACAAAATTTATGAACCAAAAAAGAGATAAATCTCCGTATAGTGTTTTGTTTGTCTATGACATTACTAACTCTGTAAAATTTAATCAAAATTGTTTTAATCGATTCAACACTTGAAACTATTATCAATGATGGCTTACAGGACATTGTAATTTTAAGACAAAACTTATCTACGACAAACTATCCATATTATGAACAATTATTACCTACATTGAAAGGGACTAAATTTGTATAAACTGGATATAATACTGCAAACTCCGTAAGTCGATGTGATAGAATGGAACTCGACGAGGATCTTTCTGTTGTTCCATATTTATTCACAGATTCACTACTTTCACCAAATAATGAAATTTTTGTAATGCGAAGACATACATACTTGAAAGATTAACGACATTTATTAAAGTAATACCAGTTGATATACCTAGAGGAATTAAAATACCAATTATTTACAAAACTACAACATGAGTGCCAGAAAATAATTTCACATCCGATATGTGTTGCAACGCTAAAATAATCAGCGATGATATTTTGTATACATCAGTAAAAAGAAAGATAATTGATAGTGAAATAGAAGAATGTGTAGACACTAGTTATTTTTCAAATATTTGGATCACACAAATTGAACTTTATCAACATAATTTAATTCCTATCAGTACAGTAAAACGTGATGAAGTTAAACCTTGGTTCGAGTATCTGTTCAACCAGGAAAATCCTTCTGAATCGAGATTTAGATGCAGACTCTGTTTACAGTATGCTTCGAGATTACAAGGAAAAGAACAAAACATTCCTGATATTGCCAATTCAAATTTTAATCTCAAAAAAAAGGAAATTGAATGCTGATTCCATAAGAGACCAATTCAAATCAGTAATACATCTAGATGTTAATGTGTTTTTACTGTATCAAAATCTTCGGTTAGTGTTAAATTCCAAAATTGGACTAAACCACAAGAAAAAAATTTATTTGGTTTGCATTGTTCACCACAGCGGCTTCAATTAGCTTTATCACATAGTTTAAAAAAAGTACAAATATAAATATTGTTGAAAATGTATTAATTGTTTTAGCAGATTTTTATTATGGCCCTTCACATAAAGCTGCAGCACATTTACGTGAATATGGTAACCTAATTGAAGAAAAATCGTATTTTTAATCAAACGTATTTCAAAAAAGTTGGATCTCCACCGAGTATAATGCTATTTTAAAAGTTATAAAATCATGGAAACTATTAGTTTCGGATTTAGAAGTTATTTCAGAAGATACTTCATTTACGCAAAGAATAAGAACGAATTCAGTTAGACTCATTGAAAGACTCAAAGAAAAAAATTTTGTTCTAACTTTACACTTTCTTGGAGATTTGCTTAAAATTATCCAAGAAACATCTACAGAGCTTCAAAAACGAGAAAATAAATTAAATAGTTTAAGCCACATAATTGAATCATTAGTTGAAAAATTAGATACACTAAAAAAGACGGATAATGTTTACCTAATCGACTTTATGAATAATCTCAATTCTGAAGATTGGATTGTGTTCAAAAACAAGAAACTATTTTATCAAGGTTTTACTTTGATTGAATCAAACGAAGAACAACACGACATATCTACTCATGGAAATAATATTATCAAGTTTGTAATAGAAGAATTATACAACTACTTTCCAAATTCGAACGATTTCGATTCATACAATATTTTCTAGCCATCCAAATTGCCTAATATCATAACAGACATTGATTTTTATGGATTAAAAAAGCTTTATGTTATATGTTACACTTTAGGAATCAAAGAGCATGTTGTTATTTCGTTTTAACAAATTCAAAAAAAAAATAATCTCACGAACCAAATGTCAAGTTGAAAAATATGGTAACATTAAACACTTTTGGGGGTTACAACTTTCCAGAGAAGACATAGATTGGGATGTTCATGTCAATTTAATTATTGAGACACTTTTATCTGTGCTGATTGAAAACGAAGAATGTGAAAGAGGCTTTTCTGTATTGCCATTTATTAAAGATCCAAAACGTGCTCAATTGACTACACAAACTTTAGAACAGTTAATGAGAACCAGAACTAATGGGCCAACATCTTAAGCAGAATTTGGTGCAACTAGATTTGCGAAAGAAAGGATAAAAAATTACTTAAAGAAAGGATCGTTTAGTCATCAAAAATACGAAAAGGTTTCAGAATAATTTAATAAAATGTATTTTCAGTTATAATAATTTTAAGTTAATTTTTTTAGTTATACCACAAAAAAATGCGAAACAGGATGGAGATGTATTTTCACCCAATAGCGATGAGGATATTGAAATGGATGACGACAACAATTTTTAATGATAAATATTTTTAATAATTTTTGGGATTTATTAGACATAAAATGGCTAAAGTATTCGTAACCATATTCGAAATAATTATTGTTAAAAGAATTTATTAAGAAATGTTCTAATTGTTAATTGTAAAAATATTGTTAAAACTTAAAAAGAAGTTATATATAAAATTTTAAACAGTTGATTGTTAAAAAAATTTAGAAAAATTTTTAAAATGTTTTTTTGGCCCATTGGCAAAAAATTGTCGTTTAAATCCGATTAGTTTTCCGCCCCCTAAAAATTTTTAAAAACCTGTAAGTAACCCCCCAGGCCGAAACACTCTGGAACACCCTGCCTCTTACACTTGAAATTTTGTCTATCCTTAAGTTGCACACACTCTAGCACTTCAGACCATATGGGTAAATATGGTTAAAAACACGCACTACGACTATTGTCAGGCGTGGGTTAAGAGGTATGGAATGATGCACCAGTTGTCTATTTGAAAACAGATTACTAGCTACGTTTTTAAATAATTAAAAGATAATACCTTAATGATGGGTAAAAGACGTTATATTATTGCTATATTGCTGTAATCAAACAACCATTATACAGCAATACATTTAATTTAGAGTTTAACAGAAAAATAGTTACATTATTTTGTTACATTAATTAGTGGTATAAATTTAGACATGGTATACCATGTCTAATTTTATACCCTTGTTGTGCGTATTTCCTTGATCAACCGTAACTTGATTTTCCCTATAAAATGACTCTTTGAAGAAGAATGTACTGGTATTATTCGATTGCGTATGTTAAGCTGGTGGTAGATTATAAGGCCTTTGATCACAAACTCGAACGTTTTGCTCTTCAAGCAGACAATAGCTGCATCTGTTGCAATTCTCAGAAGTATGGCTGTACTTATCTCCAGGACTAAAGCATAAAGCATTGAGAGCAATATGGTAATAACGGTAACACAATAACAGTCTCCCAAACAATCTTAGTTAGAGCTAACATAGCTGCTGATCTATTTTTCTATACACCAACTAACATAAACCAAGCATATCGTCTATTCTTTGGTGAATCATGTTCGCAAATAACGTCGAAGTCTCGACGTGTGTCAACAATAGATTGAGTTATTAGTTTATCTATTTTTAAAGAATAAAGAAAAAACTCAATACTTCCGTATTTTGTAAGATACAATAAAAGTCATTTCACTGAAATGATGGCTTAAAATTGGAAAAAAATTCGATTATAATAACACAAAAAATGTTTATCATTTAAAGATTTTCGGGACTAAGTCAGCGAATTTTACGATGCCGTCCTGTCCCGATATTTACATGGTACAATCCTGTCCCGATAAATCCCGTAAAAATTTTATGAATCCCGATCCTGCATTGTCCCGATATTTTTTCCAAGTCTATTATATAACCCGATCCCATAGGATTCTATCGTTTTTAAATCAAACCAACCAAATGACTCGGAAGTTCTTAGGTTAGGCGTTAGTAAAAGTTTTGTACTGTATTAATATTTCTAAGTTTTCCTATTGCAAAATTATATAATTTTAAGAATAATACAACTCTTAAAACATCTAACAACTAAGAAGTTTTTTTTGAATTTTTTTATAATTTTTAAGAAGCTCGCAACTTATTTTAGTAGCGCAGAACTTATGTTACTTTTAAAGAAATATATACAGGTTTATAAACTTATTGAAATTATACTAGAATTCTAAAAAGTTTTCTTCTTTGTTATTGATTCAAAATTATTGTTTTAGTTAACCAAAATTACCGGTTTATGGGGTCCAATTTTGTAAGACAGATTTATAATAAAAATTTTCAGACCTTTAATTTACTATCACTTTTTTAGATTCATTTTTTTAAAGTTTACAAAATTGGTTTATAAAGCTTTTACTTTTTATGATAAATAATTTACTTTCATCGGAGGAATTTTACCTAAGGTCAATTTATAACGATATTAAATAGACAGTTACATACTGGCTTAGAGATTTTTAAAGATTTACGGGTTTTTTGTTGATTTCACATAGAGTTTCAAAATAATAGCATTTATAGCATACAAAAATAGCGCTATAAATAGCATTTATAATTTTTTAAAAACTACAAAAAAGTTTAAAAAAGGTCTTTTACTTCAAATTAACATTTTTTAAATCTCTCTTACTTCATTTTATAATGAAGTTTAAAAAGGTTTTTTAAAAGTAAGTTATTAGAAATTTATGGTAGTATTGAAATAAAAATTTTGGACAAAGAGTAACAAAAACTAATCAGATTTAAACGACAATATTTCGATTTCGAGGAAAATAGCATTTATTAGCTTTTATAGATTTTATAGCATTTATCATTAAAAATAGCAATTAATAGCATTTATAAATGAAGCTAAAACGACTCCAAACTATGTAATTCGTGCACAAATGCTATCTTTTTGACTCTCTACACATAAATTATCCGCTAAACATCTAGTTTAAAAAAATGAAGATGCAAAAATACATGATTGTGAATCTATGAGAATTCAGCGTAATTAATTTCAAATATTCAAGTATTTTTATTAGGAA
Organism: Phthiracarus laevigatus; assembly: GCA_034700185.1. Lineage (NCBI taxonomy): Eukaryota > Metazoa > Arthropoda > Arachnida > Sarcoptiformes > Phthiracaridae > Phthiracarus > Phthiracarus laevigatus. Next base: position 26,321 of record JAQIXJ010000055.1, on the reverse strand, counting down.
AATATTTAACAATTAAAATTTATTATAAAAAGATATAAACAATACAATTTACAAAAATGGGATTATAGTTGAAATAAACAGATAAAACACACTTTGTTAGTCAATTTGTATTTTTGAAGAATACGCTCGGACTGATCAAACGCTGCTTTGAGGAGCCATTTGTTATTTAATCTTATATTATTAAAGTCCATATGATATAAGAAATTAGATTGAATCCATAATGTAACTTAATTCTCTAGTAATGAATAAATTAAAATATTTAAAAATAATTTAAAATAATATTTTTAATTTAAAGTCAAAAAAGCATAGTTTATTGAATAAAAACAACAAATTTGGAATAGGATAAAATTTTATATAATTTATTTTAAGAAATTGAAAAATAATTTACAAGAGAACATTCATATGGACCCTTCTTGTGAACAGAAGGCATAACTGTTAAATTTCTTATTTTTTTCGACCAAAGTTTACTAGTACTTTAGGTAAAGTCCACTCCTTAACACACTGCTGATAGAAATTAACAAGTATTTTAAAGTTTAAAGCATATAAAATAAAGTGACGAATTCCTCATTCGTCAACAATCAGCTGTTTTCTCAATAAGATTTACTCGTTAGCTACAATTAAAAAAACTTGAAACTATGGTAAATAAAAGAACAAACAATAAATATACAGCTTAACAGTTATAAATGATACCTGTGATGCACTAAACTGCTGGTCTACTTCTTTGAGGTGGCCATCGATGTATCTTAAGTAACAAATAATTTTTTATTTTCTATTCCAACCATTATTTAAACATTATTGGATTAATGTTTTCACTTACCCTAGAGTTTGGATTTGAATCCGAACGTTGCGACATATTGAGCAAAGAATTTTCTGTGCTTAGACTTTCTGTAGCTAAAGATGCTGATGGCGTTGACATACTATGTACGGCGTTTGGTCTCCTGTATGGACTTTTATGTATTACGAAAAGTGCTGCTCCTAAACAAGGAAAACATGGATACTTATTTCAAAAAACAGACCCACACTAAACCAACATTATTAACTAATTATTTTTTATTGAAAAATTGAGGTGTAATTTGTAAAGCTAACGACTAAGTTGATTATTGAATTTACTTGCCTGCTAATAGAGTGATAAAAACGAAAGATCCAATTATGATTCCTGCAATCGCAGCGCTGCTTAAACTAGATCTTTCGTGAGAATTCTTCCCTTTATTTATAGTATTATTTGTAGCCAATGATAGTTTTGGTGACTTCAATTTTTTCTTGTATTTTTTTATTGCTTCTTCGGGCGATTCTGGAATCAATCTTTTTTTCTGTAATGGGGTTTTCATCAAACTTGAGTTGATTGTCTGAGTTGTGGCAGAACTTGCATCATCATAATTGACGCTATTTCGAGAATTCAATGGCTCATATGAACCAGTTTTTGTATCATAAAAAGTGTCTGACATTTGTTTATCTTCAAAACTTGGTGTTAATGTTTCCGATAAAAATTGCGATTCGATAGGTATTGACGTCGATGTCTTAATATCGCTTATTTCAATATATAATTCTTTAATTTTTCCATTACCATCGTCAGGATTTACGGTTTCATTTGTTTCGTTTGGCGTTTCAGCGATTTTCAATTTCACTTCTTCATTGGATTGATATTTAAAAATATTTTCTTCGTTTTGTTTATCATTGTTAAATTTATTAGTCAAGCGGTCGCCAAACTTTTCTGATTCAAACTTCGAAATTTTCTCATTTGGCTTACTATCGTCGTCATTACCAGATTTAGCGTATTCGTGCTGATTTTTCCAATTCATCGAAATTTGTGGATTATCGCCATATTCTGTATGATAAGAAAATTCTTTGTTATTATGAAACGATTTGAATGAAGAGAAAGGTCGCTCATGTTTCTCTTTTTTCTTGGACCCATATTTCTTTTTCTCTGGTTTCACATTTGCTTCACGTGGTTTGTCATGAATAATGTCATCATTATTATCATCATTTTTTTGGCCTTTAATATAAATTATCTCATCTTCATTATCCTTATTTTGAGGTTTAATATAACTCATCTCATCTTCTTTATCCTCATTTTGTGGTGGAATGATCCCATCTTCCGGATTTAAATGGTCTATGGATTCTTGTTTTTTCACATAATTAATTTTGGGTAAAATATGCGTAACTTCATCTTCATGTTTAACGGGTATAATTAATTTAACTTTTTTGACGTTATTTTTATGGGACATAAAATAATTAAAATTATCGTTATTTTTTGACGAAACACTTGATTTTCGTTTTTTATCTTCGTTTAATTTTTTAGAACTGTACTCGATATTAATTTCAGGCTTTACTGAAACGAAAGAATCTCGTTTTTTACCACTATTTCTTTGTGGTAATAAATAATTGATATCTTCTTTCGGTTTAAATGGTTTTCTTGTTTTGCCCGATTTTCTTTTGGGCAGAATATAATCCAAATTTTCATTTTCGGGTATAACCGATGGAATAATAACCGGTATATTATTTAGACGTTGATTTAATGGATTAGAAAACGTAATTGATTCGTGAAGTGGTGCTGTCAGGTAAAGCGGTTCCGCTGCTTCCAAACCACCACTCAATTTTATATAATATTCTTCCCACGCTGTGTGCGGTAATTGATGATCGGGAAAGAATGGCCATTTGCACGCCAACGTAATCACGAATAAATTAATGAACACAGCACTAATTAAATCCCATTTCATTTCAAATATATTTTTTTGAACACAATCATACTTTGGGAACTTTCTCACTATATTTAAGTTATTTTATTTAAGTGTACAATATTCCATTTAAATTAATAATATTAATACCGAACTTTCATTAACAATCAATTTCTGTTTGAACGCATTATATAAAGATATTAATTGATTTAAATTTAGAGCTCGTGTCACACATATTGATCGAGAAAAGTCAAACTAATCGCAAAAGTTTGTGTGATCCTAAACTGTTCCCAATCGTGAGAACTATTTTTCTAAATAGTTTAGTTTAAAACTCTTTCATGCAAAAATTAACAGTTGAGTTGCATAATCAAGAATGAATTGAAATTATGTTTTGTTACTCGTTTGAGTGAAAAAATTGGTATCAAAAAATTCTTTAACTGATTTGAAAAGAATAGTTAAAGGTTGACATATTATGGGCCATTTCTTTATTTTGAGAATAAAAAGAATTTATTTCCTTATCTCTTTTTGAAAATATAGTTCAGTTACAGTAAACTAATTTGTCATGCATTAAAATGTTAAACTTTATTATCAAAACACTATTATATCGTTTATTATGTTTTCTAAATTAAAACTCAAATCGGCATCTATTAAATGCCACTTATATCTGATATAAAAGTATTGTTTAAGTAAATAAGTGACAAATCATTTTCTAAATGCGTTAATTAATTTTTATGCTCAAATTAATTTCGGTTTGAAGTTCAGCAACCTATACCTATACCACATGTAAAGTTAAATGAACTTTGATATTATACGAAAATTATTAATTTATTTATTAAACCATTAACACTAGAATATTCTATAATTTAACAAAATTCTTGCATCATTACATTATTAATTTAGCTTATAATTAATGCTAAGAACAAATAAATATTCCAATTAATAGAACTTAATCAGATTTTTGACTAAACTAAATAGTAAATTAGCGATTCAAGATATCTTAATTCATAATTAGGGTAAGTATTTTCGTGGTAAATCCGGGGTTTTTTCCTACGATCAAATAATCGGGAGATTAATCTATTAATTTCTATTAGATAAAAGCATTTAATTAAAAGTGGTTTATTTTCCCGGTTTTGGGAAAAGCCCAGGATTTGTACATTATTTCTAAAAAGTTCTCGATTTAGCTATATTTAACAAGAAATTTCTAAATTTAGAACAAAAGACTTCTTAATTTATTTTTATATTGATCAAAAGTAAGAAAATATGGCTGTAATTGTTATATTTCTGGAAATATAATTTCTAAAGAATCACATTTCTAATGTTGAGCGCTTACTCAAGACAAAGCTTTACGAGTTTTGTTTAGTTTAATAAATGTTTTTTGAGCAATATGCAAAAATATATTTCAAAAATGTTGCATAACATTTTATTTAGACATTTTTAGAAAATGTTTTTGGATGGCAATAAAAAAATTTTAGTTCTCGGATTCTATACACGCTTTTGGTACATTTTTGTTTCCGTTTCCCTCCCGTTTTGACCAGTTTTTGGTCGCAAAAAACCCTAACCATATTCGTAATTAAAATATCACTGTTATTAATGTATTTACTTTAAAAGTTATGTAAAAACATGCCCGTCTTATAAATGAAAAATTTTGGCTGAGCGTGTAAGGTTATTTGGCAGACTGACTGGCTATTTCTTGTCGTAGGCTTAGGATCCGAATTATATGAGTTCCATAACATGGTCTTAAGTTTAAATTCTATAGGATTGTAAACTGGTGGTTAATCATAACGGCTGGACAGCCCGACCACTCACGTTTTCGATAAGTTAAATATTGTAAGGAATTGAAAAAGTAGAACTTAACGCCGACAAATATTTTGTCTCTGTCATTGTCAGAGAAATTACTAAAAGATGAAAAAGAGAGACAAATGACAAAGTATAGAGATGCCGTAAAAGATAAAAAAAATTTTAAGAACGGAGACAATTCGAAAAACTAATGTTAACATACGAACAAATAGCGTTAAGTAGATGTTTACCCTTTGACAAATGGAAAGATTCGATTGCAATTAGAATTGATGAACAATTGAGTCAAAAATTTAGCAAATTTTATTTTTCAAATATGAATAACAATTGGTATTATTTTAAAAAGCAATTTATTGAAGAAATATTTGAGAAGTCAAAAATCTTCATATATTGAATTCAAAACAGATCAAAAAGAGATCAAGTCAAAAGCAGAAAAGCTTAAGAAAGCATATGAATAACAATTAAGAAGTGGTCCGTTTCAAATAAATCGATTGATGTTTGATTTAATGGAAATACTTCCATATTTGGGAAAAATGATTGCCGCATCAAAACTATCTGATCCGACAGCAACATCTGGAGATATGTTAAATCATGCACTTATGGCTTTAAGAAAGAGCGAATTAATATGAGTTGATAACAGCAATCATTATTAAAATAGAGACAATAAAAATAAACCAAAAAAAATTGTCGTCTGTTAAAAATAACAGATTTGGAAAGTTTAATTTAAAATTTAAACCTTAAAAGTGTTGAAAAACACCCGCATTTAACTTAATTTATTCATGAAATTAAAGTTTTCAATGTTTAAAAATACATTTTTTAATTAGTAATAATTTAAATTCTAAAAATATTTTAAATATTTAAATTGTAAAATTCACGATTTCGTGATTTAATTTCCCTAAAATTTTGTTACAATAGTTATAGTGATAACGCTTTTAACGCTCATAACAGTTTTAACATTGAAACCATTAACACGTTTTTATTTAGTGCTGTTTTTAAATATTTTAATGGCTTAACAATTGTTAAGTTTCGACAAAAGCGTTGACCACTAGACGTGAATTTATTTGGTCTCAAGTTATGAGAAATACGTGTTATTTGAAACGCCGTTAGACAATGTATTAACAATTTATTCAAAAGATAGTAAAAAATGACGCAATCATCAGATTAATGCTCCAAATTATGTATTCTCCGCGCGAAAATGATCAACAAATGAATATTAATTTACTTTAAGAATAGCTGAAACAAAATATTAGACGAAATTTAAGTATGGATCGCAATGGAAAAATTATAATTCTTTAAAATTTTATGAATAATGTGAAAACAAAGAAATCAAAATAAAAAATGAATTAAGACAATAATATGAGATGATATGGCACTACAAATATAATAAATAATGTAATATTAAAAAAATACGAAAGAACAAGTTTAATACATTTTCTAATTTAACGAATTAGTGAACTAAAATAACGCCATTCAAGTTAAATATATTTAAAAGTTGACCTATTTTTCACGATTCAGCATAGAATAGCTATTTTCTACTAATAAAATAGTTTTATCATTTGCATGTCATAATGTATTCATTCTTAGATTCGTCAATTCATATTCGTATATCCGATAATCGCTGAATAGTGTCTTTAAACCACGGTATCCCAGAGTGAGCGTAAATGATACCCCGCAGAATTTCTCAAAAAGTTGACCCCCTACCTAAAAAATGAAAAATGACATCTCTATGCGAAGATTTTTTAAATGTTTTTTGTACGATGGCAGAAAAATTATCGCTTAAATCAGAGTAGTTTTACCTGCTCCTTAAAGTTTTGAAGTCGGAAAGTAATCTTCCCCAGTCTGATACACTTTAGGACACCATACTCTAAACTGTTATCAATAAAAATATTACTTAGAAAAACCAAAAATAACTTCATATTCACTCATGTTTACTGTAAATTATTTTTTTAACCGTTATATTCATTAAGAATTATTAAAAAAAAAGACAAAACGGTGTTATAACACACACACACACACACACATGTTGTTGGTAACCAAATAAACATTTTGTAATATGTATGTTCTATGACACCATTTAGTCTTTTTAGATTCAGGAAACTGGCAAAACTGACATAAGCCTTGACCTACCGTTCGGATACTTTTTCACGCATAAGGCAAATTAAAGTATACTAAGGTTTGGATTGACATATTATACTGTGCTTCGAAAGTATTAAGAACTGTTAAATACAGAGATGAATAATGTTAGTCTTTTCTTTAAAAACCATTTGTGTCTTTAGTATATTTTAAACTTATAAATTTTGTTGTACATTTCTATTGATCATGCATAGATTTCCACATAGGTTTTCTGTTGGACAACCTGTATATATCTGCATATTTTATTATGTTAATCTAAACCTTGGTATGCCTTATACTTGAAAAAGTATCCGAACGGTACCTGATTTAAAGTCACTGATATTTATTTATGCGCATTCTATAAAATAACCGCACATTACTGTAAAACAGTGACCCAAATATAGTTACTTCACTTAAGTCACGATTGCACTGTCGGACAGACGTACATCCCAAATAGATATGCTTGACTTTTTCAAAGTTATCTAAAAATGGATGATAGATCCATGTGACACAACTGGTCACTTCTTTAGCTGGACAACAAGTGAAGTATTTTTAGTTAAACATAAGCATAAGTATCATACAAAAACAGAACTTTGACATAAACAACGTAATTAAAGCAGAGATCGAGGAGGCAAGAGTTATTACGTAACATCGATGATTATACGAACTTAACACAGTCACGGAGCCAACAAAGTAGTGCGCGATTATAGAAAATAACGTGCTTAGTGGCGGAAAAAACTCTCACCTCCTCGATCACTGAATTAAAGCTTTTTCGTTAGGGTCAGGTGTGTGTTAGACTAATTTATAGCTTTGTTTGTGCAAAAACCTAAAGCTGTGGACAACTCTTGGGAAAAGAGCGAAAACTATAGAAATATCGCTCTACATATGCATCATAACGGGCCTGGTTCTGTCATTTAAGTAAAAATATCGAGTTTGGCATCACCTTTGAAAAAATATCGGACTGTGTCGGACCTAAAGTTAAAAATGTAAGACAATTTAATTCGACAAATTGATTACGTCAACAAAATTTGATAATCATATTTATTATGAACATCAAAAGAACTAAATCAAATCATATAATACATTAAAAAAAAGTTTTTATCGTGTATTTAAGCTTAAACCATAAACGAAAACAAGTTTTATTTGTCAGCCCACGTCGGGCTTTAATTTTCTCAAAATTATCGGCCGATGTTGTGCTCAGGCCTAACATTTTCTATGTTTAGACAGTAATAGAAACTTTAAAAACCAACAATCTGTGTGCGATTATTTAATTAACGTGCAAATAGATTTAATTAGGTCAAGCTTTAAAATAAATGAAATGTTAACCTCTGTCTCATTCAAACTGTAGAGTCTACAGTGTAGACATCTAGTGTTGCGAAATGTTAAAATAAAGTTTTTAATTGAAACATACAGTAATACGTTGTCTACAACCAGGGTGTCCCAGAAGGGGCTAGAGCGGGGTTACCCTCCCCCAAGAATTCTCAAAAAGTTGACCCGCCCTACATAAAAAAATGAAAACTCTAAGGGGGAAATTTTTTTAAATGTTTTTTGTCCGATGGCAGAAAAATTGTCGCTTAATCCGAGTAGTTTGACCCCTCCTTAAAATTTTGAAGTCGGAAAGTAACCCCCAGACCGACACACTCTGGGAAACCCTGTTTAAAGCTAATGTGAGCATTTGTTTGTTTTCCATTATCATAATGTTTACATTTTAGCGGTTACTTTAATACTAACGTAATCATCGAAATGCTATCTAAAATTGGTATTAAATCAAAAAAATCAGATAAAAAACGTTCATTATGTTTATTGCGGTTAAATATTGCAAATAATGCCGAAAATCCATTCGTTTGTATTAACGGATTGTGGCATTCGTTTACCAATAAACAGATTAATGCAGTGATAACTTGTCATCGATGGACACAATTAGACTCAACAACGCATCAATCGATTATTGATTTGACGCAACAAAATATGAAGGATTATTACGAGAGAAGCAGTTGGGGATGGAATAGAGAATATAAGATGAAACAATTCAGACACAAAACGTCGCGATTTCTTTTAATCAAATTTAATTCAAGCCAACAGTTATTAGCTTTCGTTAATTTTCGATTCGAAATCGGGAGTAATGATAGAGAATGTGCTGTTTATTGCTACGAACTACAGATAATAGACGATTATAGACGATGCGGTGTCGGCAGACATTTAATGCTGTGTTTGAACGAAATGGCTAAACATTTCAATATGAATAAAATCATGTTAACTGTGTTCAAACATAATTCAATTGCTATGAATTTCTATATAAATGCGTTAAACTTTCGGATCGACTCTTCGTCTCCCAGTCGTTTCAATCGACAAACTGATTATGAAATTCTAAGTATTAAACCAATTTAAGGGTTAACTGTTAATACTATTTAAATTGATTGTTTAATCACGCAATTCGTTTTTAATTTAAACCATTTTTATCGTGTAATTGTGTTTTTATCGTTAAATAAAATGTCGCGTTTTTCCTAAAAGGATAGTTAATTTGTGTTTTGACAAAAAATTTTTGGTTGCTATAGAAATATGGCTTAAGAGCAAGAATAACTAGAATAATGATATTATTTGTAGTTCAGTGTGTGCTTGTGTTCAATCATTCAAGATATAATGAACTTTCCATTACATTTATATTTACATTGAAATAGTTTTTTTTAAAAACAAATAAAAATGAATATTTTTCTAATAATTTTTAATGATTTTCGTAAATCTGCAATAAATTTATTTATCGTAAATTTTGTTTTTATCGTATTTAATGGTAGTAGAAGTATTGGTCTAGAAGTATGTCAATTTAATGAGAGTAATCCTTGTATTAACGGCGTGTGTATTAAAAATAATTCGCATCCACTGGGATATAGCTGTTACTGCTATGATGGATATACAGGAATGCAGTGCACTAATTATTTTGACGAATGCAGGCATAGAAATCAATGCAAAAACAATGCATTATGCGTTAATTATGCGCCAAATGCGAAATGCATATGTCCTAATGGATATTGTGGCAAGAAATCATTATTAACTGTTCTCATTACATTATTCACATTTTATAATTAATAATATATTGATTTTAGGTAAATATTGTGAATACGAGATTAATGAGTGTCAGTCTAACCCTTGTTTAAATGGTGGACGTTGTTTAGATCGAATTAATTCATTCGAATGTGAATGCAGAATTGGGTGAGATTTTGGTTAACGCTTTTTTGTACTTAAGCTTTTAATCGTGTTTTCTGAGTCATATATTTGATACTTTTAGCAAAAAGTTTTAAGAACAGTTATTTTGTTTGAAAAGTCACTCAAATAATTTTAAAATTAAATATAACTTTATTTAATACATTATTTTTAGAATTAAGTTAAAACCATTGAATAATTTAGGTTTGTTAGTTTAATATTTTATAAATATTATTTTCTCAAAAAAAATTCAAAGCTTTGGCGGAAGAAGATGTGAAATTGATATTAATGTGTGCAATAATTCATTATTTATGGCAAATTCCACTACTCTTTGCTTGAATGGAGGAACATGTTTTGAAGGGCCAGGAGATAAATACTTTTGCGTTTGTCCTATTGGTAAGTTTTATTAAAACATTTAGTAATGAAGCCATTCAGTAATTTTTTATAAATAAACATCAATTGATTTTAGATATTTTTTATACGAATAAAATGTTTATCAGATTAAAAGAAAATAATCTAATAAAGACAATTATTTCTTCAAGTATTATTATCCACAACCAAATAAACTTTATAGTATCTTTAATTTCTTACTAGAAACCCACGGAAATATTTGCCGCAAATCAAAATGTTATCCATCTGCATATATACGTGTACGCGTTGCTGTATAGTATAACGGCTTAAAGTGCAATGCAATCATAGCTTACATGATTACGTACTTGTCAAGGCTTTCTCACTAAAGCTCACTTTAGTTAGGCAGTAGTAAAACTTATATGTTTAATAGGATCTGTGCTTCAAAACTTAAATACACGACAATAATTTTTATATTCTACAAAAACCCAATATGGTCGTAGACTTTATGGACTAAGCAAAAATTAAAATTTAATTGAAAATTATACAAATTTTCATAATTTAACAAAATATTAATTTTAATTTTTCTAGGGTTTACAGGTCTAAAGTGTGAAAATAAAATATTATATTGTGCATCAAATCCATGTTCAAATGAGAGCAGATGTATTGAACGAGAATATGATTTCCATTGCACTTGTAATTTTGGTAATTTAAGACGTTTTGATAGTAACGTAAAGTAATTAAATAAATTATTTTGTTAGGATGGACTGGACGGTTATGTAACGAACCTTTATATGAATGTTCAAAAAATAGGTGTCAAAATAATGGCATTTGTATGACAACTATAAATAATGAAACATTACAAACATTGCACAATAAAACTATAGTATCAGAACAAATTGTTTGCTACTGTGCTCCTGACTTTCACGGACTATTATGTGAGCAAAAATACAATGAATGTGAACCAAATCCATGCGTTAACGATGGAACATGTATTGACGAAATAGATAGTTATGTGTGTGCGTGCAAACATGGATTTACAGGATTGACGTGCGAACTAAACTGTTCAGAACCAACCAATCAAAGTTATTAATAGATTATTAAATTGTTAAAATTATTAGACCCGTGCCCAAAGTTATTAACAAAATAAAACTCGAAAACAATTAATTTGGCAAATCATAAAAACCGACCCGGTTAATTTAACACTTTCATAATTTAAGATAAAATTTCTATACTTTATTAGTATTTACCATGCCATTAATAGGGATTCGAAAACCGTTAATTAACGATTCACTTTTTTAGAACGATTACTTAATTCAAACTAAGGTATATGTAACTTAATAGTAATCATCGAAGATCTTATGATCACTTCAAAATTTTTAACGAAACTAACGATTTTATACATTACTAACGATTTGAAGGAAATAAGCTTAAAAGTCACTAAAAATGATAATAAATTAATTAAGTTAATGTGATAGAAAAATATTCTCATTTAAAACTTGGTAAATTAGTTTGATGAAAGTTCGGGTCTAATTTATTTAGAATAAGTGAATTTCTCTGAAAATAATAACAATCATTTTCATTAATTTATGTTAGTTTAAGGTTTTACCAATTTTTCCTAATGATTTTCAAATCACTAAGCCATTACATTCATCTATTAAGAGTTAGAGAACAATCAAAAATGTATGAAAAATATGCTTTTTAATTTAAGTGAGACTAAACCCTAGTTTTTCATTTTTAACCGTTTTTGTGTATTTAAAATATCACATTCTATTTTAAATCAATTTATTTTGATTAATATATAGCAACGAATCGAAACGGATCATTATTTAATGCCAACAGAGAAAAGCCATCATTTAAAAAATTTAATCTCCAAAATTTAACAAAACATAATTATTATCTGGAAATAAGATTTCGTTTCGCAATGCTTAATATCGATCAAAAGAAAGCGCTCTTATTGTTCATGGGTTATGATTATGATAAAAATAAAACCGTTATAGACTTTATTAGCGTTTCATTGGAAAATGGAACTCTCTTTTTACGAATTAATTTAGGACAGGGTATGTAAATATTATTTAAGTTTTTTCTTATTTATATAAACGTGTAAAATTATTTAAAGGATTCGAAACATTATCGGTACCATTGGAAACTAACATAACAGAACAAATGGTAATCATTGGACATCACAAACAATTAGTTTGGTTAATTTTAATTCCTTCGACAAATCAAAAGTTAACGGCAATTATTGGCAAAACTCCATTAACATACAAGTCTCTCAATGTGTTGCCTTATCTTTATATTGGAGGTCATGACAATTTCAAAAAACATCCTTTTCTCCGATCATATACTGGTTTTCAAGGCAGGTTTACATCAATTATTACAACTTTCGTTGATTATATGATTAATTAAATATTTTTATAAACTTTAGGATGCATTTATGACATAGAATTAAGAACTAAACAAAATATTAAGTTTGAACAAATATCGGATAATGCTTTAGACAAAGCAGCAAATATAGATGAATGCCATCTAATTAATCAATTCAACTAATAATAATACTGTACAGTATTACGCAACTAATTTATTTATATTTGTTTTGTAATAAATCATATATAATTATATAAGAATTTATACTAGTAATACCATAAATTAAATTAATGAAAACTAAGCGATTTTCTTAAATGCATCTGTTCTACAATATGTTCTACGATAGCATTATATTGCGAAACTCATTATTAACGTAAATAACCATAATTAAATTATACTGTAATAACCATTGTACATACAAAAAAAATTCTAAACTAATCAAAATTAGATCTGAAATTATTCATTTAAGTGTTTGTTACTAACATGCGATTTGTTGTCATTAATTTATGGTAAATTCATAAGTGTATAAAACTCTTTGATGGCAAAAACCGACATAAAATTTTTTAATATGAAGCTCCGCAAGAATTTAAAATTCAAGCAAACCATAATGAAAAATATAATCAATATTAGCTTATAAATCAAATTACAATTATTTTATAAAAGTATAGTTTAATACAGTGATATATGTTAAACGAAAATTTCTTAATATCATTAATAATATGATTTAGCATAATAATTCTGAGATTTTGTTAAATACTTCAAAACTGGAATCATTGGACCACATCGCTATCAGTTTGATTTTAAATTCACTCATTTGAATATCGAGTAGTTTCTAAATATATATAAATTTATAGCATAAAACAAATATTTAAATTCGAATTAAAAAAGTAATACCAATAGTTTAGTTTGTTCCGAAGTTAAACTGTCACCTTCTTTACAAAGTTCGTAATCTTTAGTCAAAGTAACAACTCCTTTATTAAGTGCTGTTGGAAGTCCTAATTGACGCAAATGCGGTTCTAATGCGTGACTAAATTGTTTCAATGGTCCACAATCTAGAGTTATGTTCTCTGTTGCCGTATTTCCGGATCGCGCAAAATCAGTTTCTGAGTAATTATCAAACCAGCTTCAAATTTAATAAAATTTATTAATCACAAAACATTAATATTTCAAAATGTTAAAGAAAAACACAAAAAAATCATTATAGGCGCTAATTTCGAAAAAATTCAGTAGCAATAAAATTTCTATGTTTAGAAATGTTGATAATTATTTAATTAATGTGTAATATATTTTAAAAATTGAATGCTATTCAATATATAATTATTGATATTTTTTGAGGCTTTAGTAATGATTTAATGTATATATTCAATTATTAAAAAATATTTTGAGTCTTTTAATAAAACTTTAGAATTAGGTAATTTATTATTAATTGGTAGTTTAAAGGTTTTCTTAACAAAATTTAAACCGACAAATATTATTCTCTACAAACCACGACCCTTAAAACTATCGCTAATTTCTTAGTAAATTTTTTTCGCAACTCAAATGTGAAAAAATTTAAAAGTGAATTTAATAAAAAGATAAGCTTACTTTTGAACAAATGTTTTTTAAAATCATTGGAGAACGGCTCTACTCAACTCTTTTTCCATATTTAAGTTAAATTTTTATGGGATGTCACACAATTAAGTGAATGGGAAAATGTTATTAATTGCAACCTAACATTAATGTTTTGTGCTAAAGAAAGATTTAACAATCAATAACCAAAAATCTTTACATTAAGAAGCAGTTTTGGGCCTCGGAGTTTGAGAACCTCTGCTATAATAGCATAATTCATCAAATATCGACACATTCAAAGATAGTTTGCTTTAATTTTGGATTAAAAACAAACTTCCCTTTCAAAATATTACTCATGAGTCAACTTACGCTAAATTCCACTGCAAACATACAGAACAAGTCAAAACTATAAGCTCAATTCCTCCCCGAGAAAAACTATAAAAAAAAACCACAACGGCAACAAAAACGGTGATTCAACAAAAACAGCTGCATCTAAAGCTTTAATCTTAAATAAATAACACTAAAACATAACTTATTCTTTTATTTTGAGTATTTCGCATATATTAGATTTTTCATAAATATAGTTTAGATTTCTAAAGGAATGATTTTGTTCTAAAGTAATTTATGAAGTTTTGTTCCAAAGTTGTTTACACATAATCGGAAATTATTATCAAAATTAGCTTTATATGTACAATAAGGTAATATAGAAATCTTCAATCTATATGTTTCCGCTAAAAAAATAATAGATAAAAATATGTTTCTATCGAATGCAAGCAATAAAAGCTTTTATTGATTTTAAAAATTAGATTTTGCTTTTTTGCTATTGTAAAACTGATTAAACATCTTATATAATAAATTGACAATAAATGCAAAATTATAGTTTTATTGTCATTGCGATCATTATGCGCGAACATAAAAAACTGAATTGGAAAATAAATGGTACAATAATGTGAAATAATAAAGATTAATATAAGTTCAATAAGTTTGATAATTATCTACATTATCTATATCATCGATTAAATTAAATAACGTTTACCTCAAAACTTCATCTTTAGTTTGATTAGTGAAATACAGTCCGCACTGACCGTAGATCTGTTTACTTAATTTGCTTAAATTGTTTCGATATTCGTTTTCCACGCTAACACCCAATGCAATGCTCATCACTTTATTCTTTCCGAAGAAAAACCTATTTTAATTGGAAATAAGTTTATAAAGTTATACGGTATATGATATGTACTTAGAATACGATTTATTAAACAATACCGGCTGTGTTTGCACTGTTGCCGCAAATCTTTCAATTTCGAGTTTCGCATGTTTTCCACGGAGAAAACGAAAATTCGCGCATAATTATCCACACAATTTCGTATTTCATTAATGAGTGACACCTTCTGTTCGGTGTACTTCTTTCGAGTTGATGTGAGCGAAACTAATCGATTTCTTTTCGATTTAGGCATTGCTATGATAATCAATAATATAGAAAAAACGTGTGCATTTAATAATGAATTAAACGTTTGGTTAAAACCAATATATAACGTCGATGATTATACCGTATTAGCCAATTAAAACGCTAATCGCATCAATAAATGAAACGTTATTTATATACACATTACAATTAGCGATGAATAGTTGAGGTCGTCATAGAAATATGACGTTTGTTGTAATGCGCTTTTGTAAGTGATTCGCTAAATTTACTGTATGTTTATTAATATGCCGTCACACGTATTTTTATCCCTATTGTTTTTGGCCAATAAACGGCGAATATATGAATAAGTAGTGCGACAACATTTGATTACGATTGGCTACGCTTAGATAGGGATAGTTAATACGTGACGTCACGCTATTGCAGTTGAATTGGTGGCTAAACTGGTAATACGTGTGTTAGACTTATGCGAATACATCTCCCATTTTTGTAGGCATTGGATTTGTCAGCATTCGTTATATACATTACGCTTTGGGCACAAAACCGTATACTACCGGCTATCTAGTGAATCAAAAAAACATCTATTGGTAAGTGATTTTCGTGAATTCATTACCGATATATGGTATTATGGTTTAAACTAGATTTAAATGTATGGTTAAAATAGATGTTAATATAGTTAACGCCTTTATCCAATAGCAGCGCACACTTACACACTTACGCATACATGATGTGTGTGTTGCGGTGTTTCGTACTTTCATCGCCATTTTGTATGCTATATATTATGATTTTGTCTGATTTCGCTTTAATCCCAATATAAGCACACTATTATACTATTATATCGCATATCATTTCACATGATTTTATAGATTAAACGGTAGTGTTTAATAAATAAATGATATCATAGATTCGCTGTTTAATATATTTGGTTATATTATTGATGTTGAATCGAATCTAAACGTAATAAATAGCATAATATCATATTTATATTATACCATAAAAAATATATTGATTTTTCTATATATAAATTGGCGTTAAAACGCAGCTTATTATTAATAATCGCTTATAATTGTGATTGTATTGAATTATAGTGATAATATAGTGTTGTTTGGAACAATCAGTGTGTGAATCAATGGATAAAGACGAATTGGTACAAAGAGCTAAATTGGCAGAACAGGCCGAAAGATACGACGATATGGCCGCTGCTATGAAACAGGTTACCGAAACTGGCGTCGAACTCAGTAACGAAGAACGAAATCTTTTATCAGTCGCCTATAAGAATGTTGTGGGAGCGCGAAGAAGTTCGTGGCGCGTCATATCGAGTATAGAACAGAAGACGGAAGGGAGCGAACGAAAGCAACAAATGGCACGTGAATATCGGGAAAAAGTGGAAAAGGAATTGAGGGAAATTTGCTATGATGTACTGGTAAGTCTATTATCAGTCATTAAAGTCATTAATGTTATATTTGTTTAATCATTACATAAATGGCAATGCGTTCACCCAATGTGTGAGTGGGTGTGGCTTTGTCTCGTGTCTATGTCTCTCATGTCGATTACTATTCGTTTCACTATTAACGTTAGTCATTAACTTTTTATTTGGCCTTACTTTAGGGTCTTCTCGATAAATTTTTGATCCCAAAGGCTAGTAATGCCGAAAGCAAAGTGTTTTACCTTAAAATGAAAGGCGATTACTATCGATATCTCGCGGAAGTGGCCACAGGAGACCAAAGGACCAGTAAGTGATGTATATTTAATGAATATATAATTAATGCGTTTTATGAGTGCAGAATTGAGATTTTAAATCGTCACAGAAAAGCCGTTTTTATTTTTTTTATTACCAGTATTTGCTCCAAATATTTAGCAATAGGTTTCGCATGAAATGTGTTGCCTTAAACACTTAAATTTCATGAACTATTTATAAATTTAATTGTTAAACGATGTCTATGAGTGAATTACCATATTTTTTGTTTATGCAAAATATTTGACAGATGATTGAATTTTACGTATGTTTAGTGATGCAATGTAATGCAGTTGAAGTTGAGTAAGTTTTATATAAGTTTAGTAAAATATTAGATGAAATGGTGATAAATGATGAGACTAAAAGATACGGTAAATATGGTAATTAGAGAATTTGTTGCTCATTGCTTCAGGTGTTGTTGAGGAGTCGCAAAAAGCTTATCAAGAAGCATTTGACATCAGCAAAAGTAAAATGCAACCAACACATCCAATAAGATTGGGTCTCGCCCTCAACTTCTCTGTATTTTATTATGAGATCCTCAATTCGCCCGATAAAGCGTGTCAACTCGCAAAACAGGTGATTATCGATAATGACCACAATTACTGATTGTTTGTTTTTGTTTCTCTCCTCTTCCTCTTCCACTCTTGGAACTGCAAACTTTTGTTTACGAAACTATAATAAGGTGTTGTCGACGAGTCACAGAAGGCATATCAGGAAGCGTTTGATATAAGCAAAAGTAAAATGCAAGCCACACATCCCATCCGTTTGGGTTTAGCGCTCAACTTCTCTGTTTTTTATTATGAAATATTGAACGCTCCCGATCGTGCGTGTCATTTGGCAAAGCAGGTAATGAATCATTTAAATGTTTATCATTGAAATGATACCTGCCTTGCCATCACTAACACTATTTTCAATACTTAACTCTAATCCTAATTTAAATATGCTCGTCAATAACGGTACATCTTATTATGATTCGTGATCTCTTATTTCTATATTACTTAGTATTGTATAATAGTATAACTGATTTCGGTATATTGCACAGGCATTTGATGATGCGATTGCAGAATTGGACACTTTAAATGAAGATTCCTACAAAGATAGTACGCTCATAATGCAGCTGCTCAGAGATAATCTTACAGTATGTTTTCATGTCATATCATGTTGTTTTTCATTGTTTTTACAATAATTGTGATTTGTTTGTTTTCATAGCTCTGGACGTCGGACACGCAGGGCGACGGAGACGAACAACAGGAGGGCGGAGATAATTGATAAAAAGTGTAGCCCTTCTGCATTCCCATCAATAATTAATAATAAAATTCAGCATCCTTTTACTTTGCCTCAAATGATGATATGAACGGTTGCACATAACACAAGTTATAATTTCTCTATCTTTCTCTCCGCATATTAAATCGTAGAATAAACCTAATTTTAACGCCCAACCGATTTGGCCAAATTTATTTTTCTTTAAAGTTCGAGTTTGCATAGAATTTTTGTTAATTATTTTCGTGTTTTATAATTGATATATACTGCTTGTAACATTTTCAGTACTTTTAATTATTAAGAAAAAACTTATAACCAGTACTATATTATATGTGTATTTCCCTTTTGTTCAATTATTATTTGAGCCCAAATGTCAAATTGTCTTAATATAGTAATGTTTTTAAAAATATTAATTTAAAATTTTTAAACAAATCTAAATCTAATTTTTGACAATAATATTAGTAATAATTAATAGTCGAAATTCTGAATCTTTTTTAGTGGATGTAGTGTTGCAAAAGTGTGAAATCCTTTTACTTGAATTAACGATAATTAACCTTTAAATTTAGTGTTATTAACAATCTGTATATATAGCAAATCAATCACACAGTTAGAGTGAGTTTGAGCAAAGATGAAAGGGCCGATAATAAACTTCCCACTTGAAACAAATTTTTGGTACGATTCGATTCGTTAACGTTAGTGTACGCAATTCATGTGAGCTCGCTTTTCTTCTCTTTTTTGTTTCCCTAATCCTAACATACATTTACGAAATTATAATTTACATTCTCATCTATTTCTAATTATTATTATTGTTATTTCGGTCTATTAAATACATTTACAGTACATTAAAAGATCTAAGATTTACAACCAACAAAACAAAATCATTTTAACATACAAAATATATTGTGTTTACATTTGTGAATATAGTTGAAATTTTATAAAGTATTTGCATGAAATTATTTAAAACAAAATTTTGCATTTTTATTTTGAAACAATTTGTGTTAACAGTTATCGTTTAACATTAAAAGACTTGGGCTGAGAGTAGACATTGCATGGTTTTATAAATTAAAAAATAAATTGTCATTTGATGCTGATTGTACTTAATTGAGTCAACAGAATATGTATTACTTTCGTAAAACATTATAACTTATTTATGGTAATATAATAATGTCAATCTTATGATCTGACAAATTTACTGCCAAATTGATTAAATATGTTTTCAATGATTTGTTTATTATAAGGTAAATAACAGAAATAACATTTCATTTCACCAATAAGTTGGTAAAACATTTTTCAACAAATTTTCAATAAGAGCTAAATAAGATTACCGCCTTTTAACGTCTTAATCTCTATCCTAATGTCATAACTGAAAATTATTATCGCAAAAACTAAAAACACTGGAAAAATTTTAAACTATACTAACTTCGTTTAACGCTTTATATAAGTATTTAAGTTCAGACCAGATAGAATCAGTGATATCTTAAAACAAAATTAATGAGCTATTATTAATTTAAATATTTAATAAAGTAAAAAACAACTACAAGTATAGATATTATGGCTGCATTACAAATTTTTACAACGCATATACCGTAAGACTATAATTGGGAACAATGTTACACATAATAAATCAGTATACAGTGCTATATCTATAAAATGTTGAAGACATAGTTAAGTTGCGGAACCAGAGATGACGTGATGTGTGCGCAGACTACTATAGCACTTGTCCGGATGAATGTTTACCCGGTGATGAAGTGATAGAATCACATCAACCGAGTAACATTCTCCAGGTAAGTGAATGGTTAATATTTTGTTGGCAAAAGTGAATGACAGAATAACGTGACCAGTTTGTATGCGGCACCGCATACACCGCACCAGCACATGGCAGACGTCATCATTACCAGGCGTTTCCATCCGACACGCATACTGTGGCGTCAAACCACTCTATACAAAAGTAGAGACTGGAGACTAACAAAACTTATCCTTATTATTACAATCTAAACGTTAATTAAAGCAATACCTTATAGTTTATTAATCAAAATATATATATATAATATATACAAAATAAACACTAACAATCAACCAAAATAAGTATACTCTTTATTAAAGACAATACAACACAACATGGTTTGAAAAATAGTTTTATTGAATAATATTTGAATTACATGAAAACGAGAACGGAATGTGTGTCATATAATGTATGTTTTGTGTACATCTATAACAATTGAGAGGAATGTGCGAAAAGTTTTGGTGAAAATGTTTCACAATAAACTTAATATATGCACGTATACGTGATATACAGTATTTAAATGGCAGTTTGGTCTCATAGGTATTGAAGGTATTGATACGTTGAGTTATTGGTAGTGATTATTGCACTCTACATCGAAATCACATTGCATTCTGAATTCTCTGTCAGCAATGGCCTTGATTTGGCTGAGACTGACTGCAAAATGCATTTCTTTGTCAGATTCAAGCGTCGCCTGAGGCCATGTTATAAGTTTCCATTTTTCTAATACAAGTGTACAGTATATCCATTTGGAGGATAAAAGAATTTATTTAAATAAAACCATATTTATTGCGCACATTTAACGACTATTTAATTATATAAGTTTGATATTATAGATTAATAATGACACGTTAAACACTGATTAACAGTTAGATAACCATTAAATCAACTGTTTATTGCGCTTAATAACTATATACAGTACAGTATAACTAAACTTATAGAATAGATTGAAAATAGATGTATGTGTTGGTTATGACACAACCACCACAAACCACAATCGATGAACAGATTCAACGCTATGGATGAGTGTGGATCTAGTCATGAGTGATATTAACAGGACTAGAGGCACAATCATCCGAAGATATTGAATCACACAAATAGGATCACATCATCGTCATCAACAATCAACGATCAACAGGTAGTTATAGTTAAATTGAATTCAATTGTACAGAATTGTACAGTATATACACATTACATTGGTGTGAGGCTGAGAGTGTTTGATCATTTCATAGATATTATGTTAGTGCACACAAGTAAGAGTATATGAGTATAAGTATATTATATCTAAAGTTTTCTACGTTTGGAACACACAGTTAACGTTAACACGCTATAAAGCTATAAAGCTATGCAGCTATGGATGTGTTGTGCGTTCACATGCGTTGGCTCGTCTAGTAATGCGGACCAAAAGCGAAAAAGTTAACGTTAAGTCTCTCGACGAGTGGTGTAACGTTAGCAACAATGCAACAAGTTTTTAATGTCACTTATCTCTGATTGGGTGACTCTCTCTCTAACCGCCAAAATGGTCCTTCGCTGGAGAGTATGGGAATTTCGTGCCCAACAACCGGTTTTCAGTTTGAAAATGCTTTACAAAGAACCAAATAACTGAACGAAAGGGAGGGTTGGGCTCATACTCAGGTTTAAGCATTGCAATTGCTATCATTTTGTTGAGGAGATTCAACTCTAATATAGCATTACTAGAGGCTAACAACTTATAGGCTTTCAAACAAAATAATTAGTTTTTTATGTGAAACCTGTTAGACTTCTATATATCGAAATAGAGTATAACTACATATTAAATCAAAAATATACCTAACAATTCAACCATTTGGCGCATAACGTCCCGCGCAGTGATTGCCCATTGCGGCGCTCGACTAACGCTATACACGCTCTCTATCTCTCATAATACATAAATATATCTACATATAGCTATACCATCATAGCATACACACTTTGCGGTCACTTATTATAATATATTGAAAATAAAACTGATTATTGTTATTGTCTCACTGATAAGACCATATTGATGAAGCACACAGACACACAGACAGTTGTGGACATTTGTCACACATTTATATGGTCACTGAATCGTAACTATTATTGGCTGAATTTCTATAGTTCTCACGTGAGAAACAATATATTCTAAAAATATGCTCCAGGAGTGTGAGTGTGTCCAGTAGTGGTCAATCCAGTATTAGTATTAGTAGTACTACTAGTAGTCATGTAAATGTATTTCCTGTGTTGCTGTGTTGACCCAACCATTCTAATGTACATTCTAGTATACCCTTTTGGCAATTCAAGGACCAAATAGTTTATATTTGGCTATAGTGTCTACAATAACCATAAACTATACCACGAATAGCCTGCGGTGAGCGCCAAAATCACCAAATATTTGGCTCATATCAGTGTATGCATAGATTTATATTATGTTTAACTACACATAAATGGGTCAAACACTGCTTGCTCTCCAAACATCAATTTATAATCTTTACTGAGAAAATTGCGAACAAAAATCTTAACTCTTTGATAAGTTAAATATAGATAATAACCAAACAATCTATGAAATAATCATTACTTGGAACTGAATTTTCACTTTATTTTAAAATTTCACATTAAATTAAAAATTAATTATAATGTACTGTAAAATTGTATAATAAAATATTGTATATACTACTAACGCATTATTTAATAAATCAATTCCACATTAATTTTAAGTTTCTAAGAATTGAGCAAAAACTCAAATATATGAATAGCATGTGAATACAATGCGTTAATGCTTTATAGGAAACTAGTTTACGAAACTTATTAAACCAAGAGATGCTATAAAATAAATATTATATTATGATTTCTGAATTTCTAAGTTTGAATGATAAAAGAGTGTGCTAACAGAAAGTCTTAAACTGTTGGGTTTCAATACGTTATGGTATGCTATACTACTTGTTAGTGTTGTCTATTTATGTTTTAAAGTATTTGAATGCATACGCTTCTAAATGAACTGTAAGTCAACCGTATAATAATTGTTTTTAACAACTAATACAATACATCCGTGATATTAAAATAAATCATTTATACTGTAAGTTGAATTCAGATTAATGCAAATGCAAATACTGTATACACCTTTACATGTACCTCGTATGTGGTACTGTATTAAGCATATTAGGCGCACACCTCGCTTATCTGTTGATTTTGCTGTGGTCAATATTTATAGGTCAATCGCATACAGCATAATATACATAAGTATATAAGATTTACGGATTACAAACAATTCTTCAAACAAACTTCTATTAACTAAACATATCTGTAATTTCGTTATTCCAATTCCAACTTATATTTATCAATATTTGTATTATGATATCAAAAAGTTTTTATTATTAATATTTGTTTAAATTAATTTGAATATATTCGCGAATAATTCTTAAACTCTATATTTACATCTGAATTATTTTGTAATTTAAATAAAACTGTTTGAATTTTACTAAATTTAGAACTGGTTTTCAATGTTTCTAATTCAAATAAATATAAAATACCAGTAATCGCATTAATAGGATACATATTTACTGGCTATATGTATATATTTACAAATAAAGCTTCGTTCAAAAACGTTAACTAAGTTTATGATATGAAATAATAAAACAAATCATCAAGATTTTCGTGGTATTTTACATGGAGGAGGCATTAATGAACGATCAAACTGTTTTCTCCATCCTCTGTTATGAATAAAATCTAATAATACATCTTTAGTGATGGGAAACCTAATACTGTTAAATACAGCGATGGCGGTGTCGTAACTGTTCGGAAATGATTTGTCTGTTCTCTCTCTCATAAATTTCCATTGATTAGTCGACATATCAAAAGTACATTCAATAATCTTATTGTCATACACCTTAAGGTCTTTCGTAATTTTCATCGAAGCCAATGGAGGCGTATGTCCGCCAACAAATAACTGTCCAATTAGTCGTCCGATGTCATCACGACATACTTTAAGCTTGAAATCAATTGAATTATGAGACGGAGGCTTCCATTTGAGTACAAAATCACATCGACCGCCAACATAAGGATCAGCCACTGGTTGTAATATAAGTCCATCGATTTCGTGCGTTAGATTTCGTTTGAACTTATCGCCAAAAATTTTATATGTATCCTGCAATTCCCAAAAATCTTTTTTTCTGATACCGAACGGCTCAGATGTTCGATCTATTAATTTTTCTTCTTTGGCTTTTTCTCGCGGACCAATAATTTCTTTATCGATGCACAGTAAACGCGTGCGAAAATCAGTTCCGCCGACATTAATCGATTCAAAAGCAATGATGTCATAAATTAGATATCGCGGAACATTATGACCATTTACGATATCAATTATCATTTCTCCGTCGAGAAGAGTGTTTTCTAAATGATTCTGCGGTTGCTTTCGTTTAGGAAACGTAATTCCTTCCACATTAAACACAGCGCTATCACGATCTATGAAACATATTTCATTTTTGCCACTAATAAGCATCATATATCGCGTTCCATCCGCTTTCCAACTGACCATATATTCTTTTTTTTGCAAATAATTGATATTAATATTGTCTAATGAGACGGGTTGCGCGCCTGGAAATCCTTTTCCCTTAAAGTTGCACATTGTTTGGCACTTTTGCACGATTTCTTGACATTTATTAGGGTCTGCTACGCATATAACTCCATTTGATGCATACATAAACGATTTATTTATATTGGAGTTTTGGAAATTACGATTAGTTGTCCTCTCAACGCAATTGTCGCCATTATCATCAAATTCGTTGGACCAATCGGGTAGTGGTGGCGGTTCTGGTATATCCTTGCCATCGTTATAACGTTTAAATAATTCCGTAATGTAATCGTGTTTATTAATACCGGTTGTTCTCGCTTTTGCAAATGCATTGAAAGCTGCTTCAACACTCCAGTGCTGTTTCTCTATTAAATACGCGCAAATTAAAAAACCAGTTCGATTATATCCGTGCGTACAATGGACGCCAATAACGTCTAATGGGTTTGTGGCAATAAATTTATCGCATATTTCAATAAAAACTTGAGTTTGTTCTGCAGTCGGACATTCGTCGTGTCTATACTTAAAAATAAATCAAATGTGTAACAATCGATGGGTTTTATCTCAATTGATCTCAGTTTGTCATACCCTCTACACTGAAATTTAACGTATGTCACGCTTTTATCCTCAATAATCTTCTTATCATAATATCGCATCGAAAACGTTAAATCTATCCATAGACCTAACTTCAACTAATTTTACCAACAATTATTATTACGAAATATAATTATTATTAAATAGAACTGTTGTTATGAATATTATTGGAATTAATACCTTTAATGACGATACAATCGATATTAACATTTGTGGCGTAAATAAGTGGCAAACATTAACATTATAATCGTCGCCTAACGGTGTCTTGAATGGTATAAATTTACCTTTAAATCAAAACAAACAAATCAGTTAATCATATGATTTCAAATTGGATAAATCTATATAAATTTAACCTGCGATCAAACCTTCTCTTCACGGACACTTTAGCCATCTTTTAGGCATTGGTAAGTGATTCATATCATTACTCATTATTGAAGATTTAATTTGAAATGTCTATAAAAATAAACGTGAATCAGATGAATGGTAAGCGTATGTAAACAAAACCCAACGTAATGACAACGTATGTGTTAACAACAATGTTATATCTAGTGTTGTTTATATACCAACTTTTCTAATTCTATTCTATTCTTTTATAAAATTTTTGTTTCTTTTCTATTCTTATTCTATTCTTTCGGCCATTTTTCGCGCATTTCTATTCTATTCCTATTCCTACACATAGAATACTATAAAACACTATTTATATCCATCTAATGCTAGAGTTATACAAAAGACTATATGTTATGCCCAGGGATAGGGATTTCCTGGTAAATCCCGGTTTTTTCCTTTGATCTAAGAACCGGGAGATTAACATATTAACTTTTAATAAACATAACCATTTAATAAAAAGTGGAATTATTTTCCCGGATTTTCCCGGTTTTGCTGGTTTTGGAAAATATCCCGGATTTGTAAATTATTTCAAAAAAGTTCCC
>JAQIXJ010000054.1:0-63405 GCA_034700185.1 Phthiracarus laevigatus | reverse complement strand
TAACCGAAACGTCCGGCAAATATAAAGCCAATATATGCAAAACTGCCAGAATTACATTCAAGTAAAAATGAATATTTCTAAATCATATCTAATTAAAAACATCTAACATACTGTTTTTGGACGATTTGTATGCATAAAATGGATAATTGTCTTTGCTTATTGTTAGTGAAGTTAAATTGACGACATTCTCTGGAGCTATGCTGCAATTAAATAACAGGTCGTCTCTTTTACCAAACTTTGAAGGCGCTTCGAAATTATTTATGTATTGATTTTTGATTTCACTAAAGTCCACAAATGCTTCGCTGGTTGTGGTGCCATTAATAGACCCATTGATACCGTTTTTCTGAGCGGTCACACTACACCTGTACACTCCTTTATAGCTTTGAATAGCGTCCTCTATTTTAACGCAACCAATTTCTTTTGGCGTAATTATCTTGTAGACATTAATTGAGCTCATAGTACTCACGTGAACTATTTAGAATTGATTTAAGTTACAAAAAATATAGAATAATTTATATTTTCTACTTTTTGCCTATTAGGAAATAATATTAAAATACTAGTAATTTTACTACCATTTGCTGATAAAATAAAACTTATCGATAATCATAAGCACTAAAAGTTAGTTATCATTTAATTTTAAATCAAACGACAGTTTATTTATATCCAAATCTTAATCACAATTACTGTACCTTTATCTTTATTATAGCTGTAAAAAAGTTGGCCGTCTTTTGATAAATCCAATGAAATCAACTTTTCAAAAGTTGTTGGATTATAAGTGCAATTAATCCAAAAGTCATTATCTTTGATGATAACAATGGGCGTATCAAATCTTTTGATAACCGGTGACCAACTATTTGATATGTTAACAGTTATTTGATTAGATGTGCTCTGAATTGATTTATTTGCTGTCCTTATTGTTAGCTCGCATTTGTAAATACCGCTCGCTTGGGTTAATGCCGATTTAATTATTACACTTCCCGTTGTGTTTTTAGGGTACGATATTTGATATATTGTTATCCCTGAAAAGCCTTGCGTTTTTACTTAAAAATAATTTCGAAAATGTTAATTATTTTGGAAATTAGAATTTCGGAAAACTATAAAAATTCATATTAATTTTTTGTCTTCGTTTCACGCATATATATTTATTATTTACCTTTGTTATCGCTAAAATTATAGAATGCCACATCCTCTTTGCTTATAGTAAGCGAAATCAATGTTTGATTAGCACTTAAACGTGGCGTACAATTAAGCGAAAAATCATCGCCAACCAGTATTGTTGTTTGTGATACGTCAAAATTATTTATAACAGCGGTGTCGTTATAAGTTGGAGCTACAGTTGGGGAAGCTGTAGGCAGTTGTGTGGGTGGAAGTGTTGGTGGCGGCGTTGCCGGTCCTCCAACAACCTTTTCAATTAACAAATCTCCGCTATCAGTCCATCTGTGGAACTTGTTTTCTAACAAAAACCAATATCTGCAATGGTATTTGCCTTTTACCGATTCTGTCGGATTTTTAATCCGTGCAGAACCGGGATACTGAGGAAATGTCTCGATTTGTATTTGATTGATGCCTCGTACGTCAAGTGTTCTAATCCTGTTTGCTTTATTTAAAATTTTTTATATGACATAGCCTTATTAAAAATACGAAGATTTTTTTTGAATAAATTCAAGAATAAAAACTGTATTTACATTCGTTTGAAAAATACATATAAAATTGATCGCCATCTTTCATCAATTCGATGCCTTCAAATTCTTCATTGGGACCATCGGTATGTCCCGTGCAGTTTATCCATACATTCTCGTTTAAATAAGCAGGATTAGAGACAACAAAATCGTTTGAATTAATTGCTACAGAGTTACACAAAGTGATGATGTTTAGAACTGCTAATAATAAGAACAGGCACAACATCTTGACGTGAAAACTTTTTAAAAAACTTATTATAATTGCGAATAATTGCTATGAATACAACACGTAATGTAGATTGACATTTATTAATAGAATTTCTCTACGGTTGATGAGTTAAAGATAGAAAAACGTTATTTGCAGCATTTATATATTTGTGCTTTATATTCTAATAAATATTTAAATTCATAAAGTGAGTGGTAAGTCTTTATAAATACGTGCGATTAAATGTCAAGTGCTTTGATGTTTGAATCTTATCCGGGATTTTTCGTTGAATGTTTTTGTAGATAAAAACTCAGCGAAACCCATTATTTAAATTAGCTATTTCTGCGGCTAAAAATGTCATGAAATTACACACATTTGGTGTAAATAATTTGTTTTAATTTTATTTGATTTCGATTATTCTACAAAATACCTCAATTAAAATAATTTTGTATGCGAATTGAAAATTAACCAAACGAAATACAAAAAATAAATATTAATACCAATATTGTAAGCATAGTTGAACTGTGCAATACAGTACACAAATGCTGTACTGAACGATCTGTAGCGCAGCGTATTGTTAAATGGATAAAAAAGTATCAAAGTTTAAAACAGTGATAGCGGAGGTGAGAGTTTTCCGCCACTGAGCGCGTTATTTTCTACATAAGCGCAATGCTTTGTTGGCTCCACCACTGCCTAAAGCTCATTCACTCTCATATTCTGATCATATATGAGATTGCTTTTTGTGTTTTTGTGACGTTGATAGGCTTTGATAGTGCTAAATGAAAAAAATAAATAGTAAAAAGCTTTATGCATTGGCGTATCCAATTCGTTGTGTATTCGTTAAGATCGCAATATCGTCAGCATAAACACTATGCGCACTCAGTCGCGTAAACACAAAAAGCAAGCTCATATATGATTCTGATGTATCTCTGTTACGCAATAACTCTTGCCTCCGCGATCTCTGGTTTGAAACACTTTATGTTACACATTGTACGCTACGTACAAATCATATATGAGGTTGCTTTTTGTTTTTTTGTGACGTTGATAGGCTTTGATAGTGCTAAATGAAAAAAATAAATAGTAAAAAGCTTTATGCAGCAGCGATGCAGCAGCGTATCCAATTCGTTGTGTATTCGTTAAGATCGCAATATTGTGAGCATAAACACTATGCGCACTCAGTCGCGGAAAGACAAAAAGCAAGCTCATATTTGGCAGTGATGCACTTAGTGTGAAACTTTTCTGAAAAATGGGAAAAAACGCACACTTGTTAACGGTAGGCGTCTGTCTAGAGTTTAGTGAAAGAGTTGTTACATTAAGTTGCAACGTTAAAATGAGTGCGCTTTTTCCTATTTTGCAGAAAAGTTGCACACTAAGTGCATCGCTGAGTGTAAGCCTAAACGGTAATCTCTATGGCATTACAGTCTAGGCTAACAGGCTAAAACTACAGTGCTAAGGCTCTAGGCTTATGTGCAATAAATTCTTTGGCTTATCCTTTGGCTTACGCCAGCTTATAACTTTATAGCTAATGCCACATTGCTCTATGTTCTGGAAAAAAATTATTTTATAAATTTCTAAAGTTAGTCAATAATTGTTTAAAATAATTAGTGTTGACACTTTTCAATTTTGTACTTTTGGTATTAAAATGATTAATTTTAATGAATAAAAATTACGTTACTTAGCCTAGAGCAGAGATTCCCAAACTATGAGTCGCGACCCTAATTAGGGCCGTAGAATTAAAAATTTGGGTCTCACACTTTTTTGATATTAGAATTAGTTATGGGTCGCAGCATAAAGTTGACAATGGAAAAACAAACCTTTTATGATATCTAGCCTACAAGCACTAATTTATAATCGGGTTATAGACCAAAATTAAAAGTTAAAATAATTTGGGATTAGCGCTGTCAAATAGTGCTCACAATATTGATAAATTATGTGCTAAAATTCAAGCATATCATTCTTATTAATTTTTAAAAATAAAGAAATGAAATTATGGGTCGCAGAAGAATTTTTTCGAAGTTTTGGGTCGCGTAAAGAAATAGTTTGAATACCGCTGATTTATAGCATGTAAAAATAGCACTATAAATAGCATTAATAAATGACCAAAATAGCACTTAAATATAGCATTTATAATTGTTATAAATTTACTTTAAGGTTAAAATATAATGTCTATTATAATATATGATATGTATAATGTCTTTTTCTTAATATTAACATTTTTTAAGTTTTTCTTAGTTTATTTTGCTAAGAAATTTTATAGTTTTTTGAAAAATAAGTTGTTAGGAATTTTTGATGATATTGGAAAAATATTTTAATGAAGTGGTATCAAAAACGATTCATATTTACAGCACTGTATACCACATTATTTTGATTTCGTGGAAAATAGCATTTATAGCTTTTATAGCATTTATGATTAAAAGTAGCAGTTAATAGAATTTATAAATGGAGCTAAAAATACTTTAAACTATTTAATTCGTGTACATATAACAATTATATGCTTATAATTTATGAAATAAAAAAGTAGCAAATGCTAACTTTTTGACTCTACTCATCATATTTGAGATAAAAGTTTAAATCAATTGTGAATACTTTAGATGGCGTTGCTTTCTATTTAAATGCTATTTCCATATTGTTTTTATATGTTTTGCTAATAGCATAATGTTTCGATGTTTATGGTTAATGTGTACATATGGTTATTGATTGCTATTCGTAACAATTTAGTTTATATAAGTTAATAAATAGTATTAGTGGATTATCATTAGTTATTGACATGTTATCGTCATTAGTGAAAGAACACCAATTAAACCAAATTAAAAAGAAAGAAGAGATTGGTATTATTACATTGCAATGCTATCCTTATATGATTTTTAATTATTATTTATTGAATTTCGATTCATTTTTTAGATGTGTTGCGAAACAATGCGATTAAAAGTAGTGTTGAATTGACATCAATACTCGTTAATCATTTAAATGACGGGTAATTAATATTGTTTTGATAATCGGTATTAGTTATAACTATTATCTAATTACCGTATAACTAATTGCAGTATAGCTCACGCTTACATTAATCAACGAAAACTGGACTCAGAAGCCAAACAATTGGTGGCAAATGTGACACAATTTTCACGTTCAGTCAATCAATGGCTATCATTAATGGAAAATTTTAACAAAACATTGAAACAGTTGGGTGATGTTGAGAATTGGGCCCAATCTATCGAAACCGATATGAGACTGGTTTCATCAGCTCTTGAGTACGCATATAAAGTTGGCGCTCAACACCAATCATCATAGCATACTATCTGATTCATTACCAAATTAAGTTTACTGTTTCAAATTATTATTGTTTAAAAATTAGAATAGTGTTATAGTTTTCATAACTATTTACAGTGAATATATTGCCGAAAACGCAGTCTCAATGACCGCATTTTTTAGTCATTCTATTTCAAGCATTGTAAGCTCAAATACAATTTTGTTTAACGAGTAATATTACTGTTTTAAAGAACAAAAATATTAAGTACTGTATGGTAAGCTAATTATGGTAAGTTTATGTGTTTCCACATTATTTTAACCTAATTTGTTCGAATTATTTTAAGATGTTTTAAACATTAAACCAAACATTTTATAAATTAGGTATATTTTTTATTAAGTAACAAATAATTTATATTATTTCATTGTTGATGTTTTAACTTATAAAAATAGGGTGTAATATACTTATAAATATCTATTGCATTAATACTAACAGGAATACCTTGTATTTATAATTGAGTACATTATTAATTACCAAATAATTATTAATTTAAAACTATTCACAATCATTATTATATTAATTAATGCTATTATTATGTGTTTTATCTTGTATTTTTGCGCTGAGAATTTCATTTTTCCTGCATTCCTATTTTAATATTATGAGCAAATAAACTTTTTATTATAAAATTAACAATTTTGTAATTAAATTATTTAAAACGGATACCTCTTTGAAATCCTTAACGGCTTTGTAATAAAGTCTCTGTTTTTCTATTAATTCTAAATATTGTTCGTTCAATTGGTCTCTTTTTGTTTTTTCCGTTTGCCTTCGCGTTTCCACTTTAAGTTTAGTTTGTTTAATACTATCAACTATTTGTTCAAATTGATTTAAGAACTGTTCGCGATTGCTTTGCGAAGATTGTGCTCTAAATTATATATTTTTATTATTTAGAATTATCACAAGAAAATGGTTGTTTATTGCTTACTGCTTGAAGTTTTCTAATATCGAATTCAGTAAATTTAGCTCTTTTTCTAAATACATTCTTTCGTCATCTAATGTATTATATAATGTGTAAAATTTCTTCGTTTCGTTGTGTTTAGCAGCCACTAATTAAATAGTAAAAAATGGTGAACATTTAAATATTTCAAAATTTTTGAGTTAAATATAAGCTTAGTATTGAATAGTTAATAATCACTAGTGTTTATAAATAGTGCGATTCAATAAAAATGAAGTTAAACCTTGATTGTATAATTCAATAAATCTTTTCTGATATTGGGATAACTCTGCTCTGGAAGGAATGTCATCGAATTTTCGGGACATTTTAGCACACTCTTTATTAAGTGTAGCTAATTGTAGCTTAAGTTTTGAATGCTTTTCGTCGAACGCGTGTAATTCAGAATCTGCTTCATTATCAGTTTCATTGTCAGTTTGATTAACGAGGTCTTCAATTTGCTTCTCTAATCGACATTTTTCTTCTCTACAGAAGTGCTTGAATTCAATTTTTTGTTTTTTAAGCGTTTCAAATATTTGACACAATCTTTTCTTTTCATCTATTTCTTCGTCGTTTTCTGTTTGTTTTGATTGAAATAATTTCTGTTTTTCTTTAACTGCTTCGATACGATCTTTCACTAAATTAATTTTCTCTCTCAATTCAGGCTCGTTTTTGACTAAATTCAACAAATCTTGTTTAGCAGATTCTACTTTCTCTCTTAATATAAATTCTTCACTATTCTGTATTTCTAATTGTTTTTTCTGCAAATCTTCAGGTAATGTTTGATCAATTTGAGCTGGTTTTTTATTTGATTTCACTATATATTTCAAAGATGATGCTTCGTTCACGATATCTAAATTGTGAGACCTATTGAATTGCCAATTTGCGTACGCTTTGATGTAATCTCCCATTTGTTGTCGAGTTTCAATCGATTTCTTTACCAGCCATTGAATCACTAATTATAATAGTCAAACAATCAATTAGCAGAAAATAGTATTTTATTTTTTAAAATGTGTTTCAATCTACTATGTATAAACTCTAATACTAAGATAACTATAAATTCAAACCAACAACAATCATTTATAGAGTGTCTATATTTTTAATCTATGGAAATACCAGGGAAAATATGAATGCAGTCCATTCCTTGTATTTGGTGAGGCTCTATCTTATGCGGACACTTCATTATCTGCAGCACATTCACGATTTTTTCAGTCAATGCTCTAAACAATTAATATGAAGAAAATAAGTTATAGAGTATATTTGTTTTTAGGTCAAGTATGGATAAGCGATCTCTGATGGAGCGCCAAATTGACATTTGCCTGTTTGTCAGACACACCCCTAAACACAATTCCTATCATGAATCTCTATCAAACTTTTAACAAAACATTAATTTGATAATTTAACATAGTTTTGTTATCGTCTATATCTAAATATAAATATAGATCACGTTTGAATCTATATTTAGTTGGGTTTAAGTTAACAACAAATAGTTTTTCAGAAAAATTACATTTTTTGGCCAATTATTAAACTATCGTGAAATAGTATATCCACATCTAAATCAACGTTAGACAATTCAATGGCCCAACTCATTCCACCAACGATCTAATATGGCAAACAAAATTTATCATTTATTTGATTAGCTTTTTTAAATAAAAATAGATATAACGATGGAATACTTTATCGAAATTGTCGAGACCCTTAATCCTAGCCCTAAAATATCCAGCGGCAACCAATAGATCGCTAATTTCTTGCATTTTAATAATTTGTGTTTCGTCTTCTCTAATATCGTATTCCATGATTTCTGTGTTTATTTCTACAGTATTGTAACAGTTGTCCAGTTATTTAAATGCTTTTAGTACAGCATATATTCATAAATAGGTACTCTAATCATAAGTTTTTTCTATTCATATCAATGAACTAGTTTTATCATAAATACGTAACATAAAGCACGTAATACTAATTTCATTTGAAATTAAAACATTTCCCAATTTTATTGTCAATTTAATTACTCGTTTCTTTCTAATGAATTTAATTAAATTTTATGCATAAATTCAGTTTTTACGATGAATACGGTATATATGATAAAGAGATACCCTTTATAGATTCGGGATATAGATCTTTAAAGTAGTCCAGCTTAAAATCGCAAATAATCTGAAACTTGGCATTTATAAAAAGCTTTTGCGTTGAGAAAATCACTAAAATTTTATAACCAATTCTAAAAACGTGTAATATTTGAAAAATTTTTTTCATTTATATTAAGCCAAATTTGAAACAGTGATTAGTATCAAATTCAATTCATCATTACCTCTCAAAATGCAAATTTTCTTAATTAATCCACATTATTATATAAGATTTTGTTTGATTATTGATTAATAGTTGAAAATCAAGTAAAACTTCAAAAATTAGAACTAAAATAGTTGATTGGAATTTGTTTTTACGGTCTCTAACTCACGGTCAATCACTATTAAAGATTTAAAAGTTTTCTCTAAAGTTATAAATAAGTGAACGTATATGATGTGCGCACACAATGGTTATTATTTATTTTGGAAGCAAACTAAAACAATACATTTAGATGGCGCTGCGCTGTAAACAGTTTGGTTTTGTTAATTTAGTTGTTTATATATAAAGTGATATAGAAAATAGCTGTGACCTCGATTGATGAGGAACTGCAGTGAAGTAAGTGAAGTAAGCGATCGTACCTCCAATGTATGTATACGTTCATAACACCACAAACATTACAACCAAAACGGTACTAGAAATGCCAAAATAAATCAAAACAGAAAAAAAGAAAAGAATAAATACTGATGTATTGGTATATAATGTTTAAATGCCCAAAACCAGTGAACGAGTGTTGTGTGTGATGTGTTTGAACACATGATTATGTGTTGTTGTGACCATTAATGTTATAACAATGTTGTGAAACTATTATATTATTGTTACACTTAAATAGATTTGTATTACCAAAAAAATGGTGTATAGTAAGACTAAATGTGTGCGTAAATGTAACATCTGATTGTTGTGCTCACTTCACTACTCATTACTGGAATGTCTCGTAGCATTAATTCGGACAAGAGTTGGAACTCAACCGACGATGAGTTGGATGAATGCGACAATTCATCCAACAGTAACTCCACATCGCGTCGCGTGTCTTCGTGTGCCGATGATATTAACGGCCAATTGATTACTACTCATTCGATGTCAGCGGTGATCAGACCTGGCAGTAAATTGCCTCATAACGATCCCTTACAGTTCGTCAAAATACAGAACAACGATTTATGCAAAAAAGTATATACTATTTACAATTTTATTTATTTTTAATTAACATTTTGTTGCGTTTTTTTGTTGATGTAACGTAACGGTGATATTTCATTTGTGTCAAAATTCTGACACATATTCCCATACAATCGCTTTATTTATGAGTAATAACTTTTCTTTTAATGAATGATATTACTGTTCTCGGATTAAATTAATTTGTAAAAAGCGTGAGTTACAGTCAATTCGAGTGAATGTGATTAATATATCTATATATTTATACGCTTTTGTTTAGCGAATCTTAATGTAATCTTAGGATAATAGTTGATATTATATCTAAAGTTTTAAGAAAATATTAGGAGCAAATAATTGACGAATGGGTTTATTTTTCCCACTCCTCGCAAATTTTTTATAATGTAATTTAATACTTATTTCTAGCAACTCATTAAATTATAACTTGTTTTCTTCTCTTTCTCGTGGCTTAAGAGAGAGAACACAAAGTGCAAAAGAGAAATATTTTAATTGAAGGCACCTTAAGATTAATAGATATATCAATTTTTTATTCAGAATCAAATTTTAAATCAAAAAAACTATTATCACAAATATTAATTATCTAATTTATTCTATAAATTAAAGGTTAACTAATGTATGTTAACAAACAAAGTAATAAGTTTTTTAGCTTAATTTGCGTTTTGCTGCCTAAACAAAGTAATGACCATTTATTTGACAATATGTTAGCCTTTTGGTGTTTGTGCAAACATTTTTTATATTTATAAAAATTTAGAAATATTTTTCTGGTTTGATAACTGTTGGGATATAATTTTGGATTCGAAATCAAAATAAACGTTAACCAATCTTAACTTTTTTGCTCAATTCGTTCTTGTTTTATACAGTACAAGTTCATTTCTATGAAGTGAATACCCTTTTGACCACATATAATGAAATCTTTTTCACTCATACAATCTATTATTATAAATGGTAGAAAAAAATGTTTAAAAAGGTTTTTTTTGTTAACAAATTGAAAATATATTGTAACTTAAAATGTTAAGCTTATTGAAAATATTGTAGCATTTCTATTGTGTTTTTAGTTTTATCTTTTGTTTTTGGATTTTATCTAATCATTTAAGCAATTATACAGTACTGTAAACATTGTTAGTGATGAAAGAGCGAACAATAAAAATAGCCGATCGTATTGTATTGTATTTGCGAAATTCAATTTAGTAATTAAATAAAAAATTTTATTTAATAATTATTGTGAGAAATAATTAGAGCGTTATCTTAATCTTTAAAAGTTTTTTTGCTACCAATCTAGTAATTTAAAATAAATTTGTCGAAATTAACTTACAAATATATATAAAAAATAGATAAAAGGTATGATTTAAATGTATTTTTAAATCGCCAATTTTTTACAAACGATTTTACTAAATTTTAACTCGATATACGATTTTTAATTATTATAAGTATTACGTTTTACTTTTGTTAACTTTGTTTTGTCATTTTATTTGCTTTTTAAACATTTTTAAGTCTAAACTTTTAAAAGGTTTTTAAGCATGAGTTAAACTTTTTTATTGTGATTCGATGTGTTTACTGTCAGCGGATCTCCCTTTTTCTCATGATTTACTATAATTCATAGTCGTATTCGACAATACAGATTATTCTCTGTTCTCAGGCAGTGGAGCAAATCAAATTGGCGGAAGAAGTGAAAATTACTAAAGAAAAAATCAAAGAAGTGGAGGAAGAATGGCAAAACAATTTGCTTAATTGGAAGTCGAAGCGACGTATATCGAGGAGTAATTCCGATGGTAAGATAAAAAACTGTTCACATTATTAGTTGTAGTCTAATAACATATTTTATTTGCTTTGCTCTATAACTTGTTCTGAGTATCGGCTCATGTTTTTCACTTATTATAGTATTAAACGAACGCTAACTATGTTATGGGTAGAGAAAAATAAAAGTTATTAACACAGATATTCATTCTCCGAGTGATTAATGTTGGAATATTTTTAATTCATCTTTCTTATAGTTGCAAAGTTGTTTTGCTTTATTATAACCGTATAACTTTGATTAAATGTGATAAGAAAACACTTTATTCCTATGCAACAAATAAGTTGATTTGAATAATGAAAATTGATTATGGTATCGTTGAAATTTTATTGACAGTTTCTATAATAGTCTCAAATCTTATTAGAATTTGAGATATGATTGTTTTGTGAAAATTAACTGTAAGTGTATATTGATATAAGCTTAGCATTTAATAGGTATTTATTATTAGAAGTATTGTGTATAATACCCGTTAATATTAACTATGTGGTACCACAGCCATAGCTTTGAACAAATAAAAAGAGTTATCGGGCGTCACAAAGTTAGTATTAAGAACGAGATATCTTTATATATAATAATAAATCATTTGATAATTTTGATAATTTTGATATTGGTATAAAAATTTTGTAAAAGGGATATTATATATTTAGGTTAATTAATATTCATTGTGTTATGTTTATAGCAGAAATTTAATTTAAATATAGATTAATAAATAGTTACTAATAGGAAAAATTATATTTTTAAACATAAGTATATTTTCAGATTAAAGTTGTTATTAATTCTGAATAGTGTTCTTATTTAAAGCTGGGTTTTTGACACGCAATCTTAACTTAAGTTTACTGACACTCCGTTTTGCTAAAATTTATTTGAAATAGTAAGCTATTATTTTTGTATATAACTCGCGAACGTGAAAAACAGAAAAAAACTTATACGGTATGTGATTCACATCCAACATCCGATACCAGTATTTTATTTTTATTATACCCAATATATTTGTTTATACCATCTTATTTCGATTATACAGTAATTGAGAAATAAAAAAATCAATAATTTTTGGTCTTTTTGTTAAACAATAAAAATTAAAGAATCTAATAAATTAATCGTAAAATTTTATATTTATTTAAATGTATAATATTTATTTATATTCACGTTTAAAGTTCAATTTATTTGCTCGCTATTAAGAAAATCTACCAAATAAACTTTAAAATATCTGTTGGTCTGCCAGTCATCTCTTACTTGATCATATGTTTTAGATTGATCTATAACTTATTAAAATAAATAAAAATAATACTTATAATACATGCAAAAGTTGTATATAAATTACTGTTTTTTTAATTTCTCTGTGAACTCGATATAAATTTTCGATCGTATTTTTATTAGATAAAATATTACTTAAATTTGTTAATTTATATTTATATTGGACTTGAACTCAACATTCCTTTCAAAATATAAATATTCGGTGCAATTGGTATATATTAATTTGACTGATAGTAAATTATCTGAAAGAATGCGAAAAGCGTTCAGAATAGTATCAAAATACAAAATGTGTTTTCTTTACTTTAATAAGTGTTATTACGTTTAAAAGTTAAATATACACACTGTGTAATGTTTCCAAACATTTACAAATCTACAAAATCGCTTTCCCAAAAATTCGTTTAAGTTTTACGCAAATTTTTTTCGCAAGCGGTGTCACGCTTTTTTGTTTATTGATTTATGGATGATTTTGTTACATTTAAAACATTTGTTTATCAAAATTTTTTGATTTATTTTCAAAATTTCACTGCAAAGTCAAAACATAAAACTTATGATCTGTTTTAATTTTTGTTTTATCTTATGGTTACTTTTCACGGGGTTTTTACTTCTTTTGATGAAAATAAACATTCTTAACTTTATTAATATCTAAAAATAATTTTACTGTCAAATATTTGGCGTTTTTCTCTGCATATCATATGATGTTATTTACTCATTCCAATATTATAGAAAAAAACGACACTTTTTATTGAGGACAATGTACTTTACGTTTTTTAAATTTTAAGTTAATTATTATACCCTTATATTTATTTATAATACTGAAATATTTATTACTACTTTATTTTATTTAGAAGATTTGTAGACAATTATAAAAATTTAACTTTATGCCAGCAAATTAAATAATTTGATATAAACAAATAAGAATTGTAGTGTAACATTTGAACACAAGGTTGAAATCAATTTTTTTCGTGAAATAACTGCTTATAAATGCTACTGTGCTTTTAATGACAATTTCTGATATCTTTTATGTCTAACTAACTATAATTTTAGTTAAGCAGATATAACAATAATAAATAAAGAACTTAAAATTAAAAATTTTAAATATTTAACATTAGATTATTAATTGATTATTACTAATAAGATGTTATCGAATACATTTTACATAATTTATTAATGTGGAGCTGTTCTGTACCTATAATTGAAACGGTTTTTTGGGCGATTGGCTCTGACATCCAAATTATATGATATTCGCAATCTAAAATCAAAATCTATTTAAATATTTAATTGTTTAAATTATAGTTTGATGCAAAATTCAATAGATTTTATAGTATATATATTTGGATTAAGGGAATCAAATTCAGAGTATAAATTGTTTTTAATTTTATTGAAGACCCTGTATAACATTATTAGATTTAACCAATTTGTAACTCATGTTAATATTGCAACAGTAAATTTATTTTTAAATAATTTATTAGTTTATAATTTATAAATTTCACTAATTATAGTATATTTTTCTAATTTGAGGAAGTAATTTTCAATTAATATGAATTTAATTCTTTTGACTTTTATGAACATATGGGGCTTTAAAATTTTAAAAAAATCATTTATAAATATGTAGGTTTAATAATTTCATTCGTTTTTTCATTCGATTCCCTTTCTTATCCCTTATTATATTACGTAATTATAGTTAATATATTTTGAAACTTATAGTAATTAAAATCTTTAAAAACTGAAAAATATAAAATTTTTGAGAGAAATAGGGGGAAGAGAGAGGGCATCGGTTATTCATACTGGCAAACTTTACTCTAGAGTTTTTAATAAAATATTAAAATTAAAATTTATAGTTCAAATCAACTTAATTTTGTTGAGCCGAAAATGGTATCTTTTTATTTAAAACCCATTATGAAAATTTTGCGAATGCGCACGAATGTGCATAATTGACTTAAAACCTTGGGAGTACTTGGGTTTATATCCTACATAAACAGCAAATTGATTTTTTTATTTAACAATAGTAAACTTAATATAATAAACATTTGCTTTAATATTTAGAGTAATTACTTTAAAGTGTTACATAAATTAAAAATAAAAACATTTAAAGTAAATTAAAACGTGAATTAAGTGAATTAATCAACTATGATAAGTAATATACAGAATTAATTACACGAACACGATTAAAACTATTTGCTTACTACCACTACTCTAAGCATACATAATTTAAAACTAAGAAAATTATTGTTTGAATAACTATAACTTTAACACAAAGCATTTAATTATTTGTGCCATATTTATTTGTAACAATTAGTCATAAGACTTTTAATTAATACGTAAAAACAAACGCATAATCTATAATTTAATTCATAAATGTTTTCCAATGTTTTAGACATTCTGTTTAATAAATGTTAGTTTCAATTTTTTAAAATAATTTCTGTTTTTATATAAGCAGACATCGGATATTTGAGATTTTTCTAATATCAAAAAACAACAAAAAAAATGATAAAATTTGTGTAAACAATCATTTATATGCGATTTTCATGTTTCCAAATGCATAACTTTAACAAATCAATAATTTGAAACAAAAGTGTAGATTTAGCAAAATTTTTAATTAAAAATAAAAGGAGATATAAAGTTATTAGTAGAAAGTAATGTGATTTTAAAGAAGTACCATAAATAAAATATTTTGTGTTTTATCATTTCTAAATCGTGAACTTTCTACTTTAATTTTTTCGATAAAAGCTGTTCAACGTATTGGACGTATAAATAAATATTATATAACAATAAAAGAATTTTTAAATTTTGCAAAAACCAATTGTTTGAATATTGGCCATTTTCTTAAAACTTTGTAAATTAAATTTTTGAATGACTGGAACACATTTATTTTTAAAGATTTTACAATTTACAAACAATTATATATTATTAATTTATTAGATTTTTATATGCAGTATGTGCATATAAATAGATTTAGGAAAACGGCATATGCCGCTGAAATCAGGGATTTATACGATTATTACAGATAAAATGGCATATGCCACTGGCATATAATTGACATTTTGGCAATTTTTACCTTGACTTTGGCCAATTTAACCCGATTTTTTGGCTATTTTGAGCCGGAAAATCCCTTTAATAATGCCGGTATAGATATGATATAATTTTGTAATTTTTTCTATGTTTTTTATACAGTATTCATAACTAACTGGATTAAGATTTTGGTTATTTATTTTCAATTACTTAATTATTTTGTTTGTTTGTTTCTAAAATACTATAGAGGAGTACACAAATTTAAAAATATTTGCTGAATTTATTTTAGTTAATGGATTCGATTTACATTAATAAGATTAAAAAATACTAAATAATGCATTAATTTTTTTGCATTAATGCTCTTTTTTTTAGAAAAGACAAGCTTATGGATATGACCATGTCTGTCTGCCCGTCTGTCTGTTTGCGCTTATATATTAATAAAGCGATTTCTCTTATTAATAAAAGGATTTTGCATTTTTCCATCTTGGCTGAGAAACTAATATATTTAGCACGTAGGTATGCATAAATCTACTAAAAAGTGCACTCTCTATGAATGTGCTGTTTTTAATATGCAGTTATATTCAAATAATTGTAGCAAAATAAATAAAATTAGATTCTCCAGTGATTCAAACTTTGTAGCAGATATTAGATTGAATTGAAGTCATCTTTAACTCGTAATCTGTAGTCTAATTTTATACCATTTTTATTTCAAATTATAGTTTCAAATTTATACTTATGAAGCTGTAGTTATAAATATATTCCACTGGTAAACAATTAATTTAGAATATGGTTTTAAAACTTAATCCTTAATTATTGTTGTTATCTGTTATTCAAAGCTAAATAATCATTTTCCTGTTGTATGTGTTCTGTTAAATTAAGCAATAAATAAAACTAAATTATCAAAGTTGACATTTCCAGACTTTAATATGCGAACTTTTTCGTCGCTTAATGGAAATCTAATTATCTTTTTCAGAACTAAAATATTTATACATTAAAATGCAATTTGCAATTTAAATTAAATATCAGACGCAGTATTATAAAAGATTATTATTAG
This sequence comes from Phthiracarus laevigatus, assembly GCA_034700185.1. Taxonomy (NCBI): domain Eukaryota; kingdom Metazoa; phylum Arthropoda; class Arachnida; order Sarcoptiformes; family Phthiracaridae; genus Phthiracarus; species Phthiracarus laevigatus. Next base: position 46,895 of record JAQIXJ010000054.1, on the reverse strand, counting down.
TGCTTAACTCGTAATTAATTTATTAAACTTATTTTGTGTAGAAATATAATTTAAATTTTTAATCTTAATTTACATTACCGGTATATCAAATTAAACGTAAATTCCGAGTTGTGATTACAGGCATTGTATTTGCTTTATTTAATTGTTAGCTCTAAAAATATCATATTTTAAAAAAATTTGAATCAAGATTAAAATGTTGAAAAATATTTAGGTTTACTTACTATAATCTCTAATCTAATTGTAAATCATCAGAGATATAAAGATATTACTGTACATGGAATAGAACTCGTGCTTTAAAGTCATGCTAGAATTAATTGAAGGAATGTGTGAGTGTATTAAAGGATTACTTTCAGCTTAGATCATGTTATTTTGGTTTATACCCCTCTTTGATTGATAAGTTTGCCATTAATTTGAACTCGCATGACAGTTATGATCGACACGATTATTTAAATTAACTGTTTTAAAATATATGTTAGCATTTTTTTGTTGTTTATGCTTAACTTAATTTGTTTTTGTTTCCACTTCATCCAGTGTTGTTAATTCGTAGCTTTTATTAATAATTGTAATTTTTTCACTCGTGTTTCACATATTAAACCGCGAAATATTTATTTAATTATTTTCCGGGTATCAGCGGGTAAGCCTTGAGTTTAACAAATTAAGTATTCAATCCGTTTGACAATTTTTTCCTATTAGAAAACTTTTTATAAGCAAAATTGTAAAATTATAAGTTTTCTTTTAAAACAATAGAATATTCATCTAACTTTCATGTGAATGACAATGTTTCCTAAATTTTATAATAAATATGTATCAATAGAGTAAATACAAATTATTTGCTTTATACGCTAATAATCAGTTATAATTAAATTGTATTTAAAATCATTCAGTTTTAACTCACCTTAAAAGTAGGATTTTTAAATTTATTTTATTTTTATATAAACCTTGTATTTCCAATTTATTCTTGATTTGAAAGTAGGTCTCAATATAGTAATTGGGTCTTTGAATTGAGAGATAATAGATGTTTTATATATATAATTTAATCTAAGTTTATATCTCGATGCGAATCACTTATTTAAATAATTAGAGATTTACTTTAAGCTCAAGGTTTAATGATTTTTCAGGCTCAAGGCTAGACGTGTTTTTTTTCTGAGCAGAAACATTGGTTTACATCGTTGTCGTGTAATTGATTATCTATTGTTTATTGTAATGCAATATTAATAAAAAAAAAGATGATTCGATTATTTATTTAACAACGCCTACAATACATTTTTATTGTATCAGTTTGTTGTTTTGTGTAACACAATATCGTATCTCAATATTCAGTGGACAAGTGAGTTACTCTTTGTTTAAAAATAAAGCATAGCATTTCTACTTAATTTCAAGGTCAAGCGCGAGCTTCGCCTCTAAGGTTGAGCTAGTATTTTGTGCGTATAATATGCTGCATGTGATTAAATGCATCGCTGCCCTCATTTTATTTTTATTAATATATTGAATTATGTGCGCAAAAAAAGTTTACCAACAATAATAATAATAATAAATAATCTTTATTTAGTACGAGTACTACACGCTTTCAAAATGATTTTTAAATTTAATCTATTATTAATATCTAATGGATATTTTTAATTTAATTTTAGATTTTTGATGATTGTTTGTTTTTTGTTAAAGTTTATATTTTGATTTATTTTTGAAATGAATTTTTTCTATTGAAGATCAATCCGGAACTTCAGCCTCAGCTCAGCGTAAAACTAAAACATTTTCGGAAATATTGAGCGAAAAAGCTAAATCTGGTCATCGTATTGGATATAATTTACATAAATATCTTGACGGCGATATCGATAACGAAAATGAACTTTTGTTCGAGTTTGACACTAATTACGGTAATAATGTTTGTTTTTTTAAATGAGAAAATAACATAAATTAAGTTTATACAATAATTCCAATTGATCTATAAATATAAAATATGTAATAACTATAAATAAAACAAAAGATAATCGGTTTATTGTGGGCAACTAATAAAACCATACATAAACATAAATAGTTTGGTTGCCTTCGTTACTTTCTTTTTATTGTGTTATTTTTTTAAAATTATTTTCACTTATTTAATTGAGAACATTGTTTTGTTATTTGAGTGTCGTGTTTATATTTTTAATTAATTAAATTAAATTATTGATAAATGATGCTTAAATATATGATATTGTCTATTAATCCAGAGTCAAATACTGATAATGACCGAAACTCAGACGAAAGCTACAAATCGGATACATATGACAATGACACAACATCTGGTAAAAATATAAGCAAAAAGTCTGGTTTGGGTGATGTTATTGTTTTCGATACATCATTTCTTGAAGAGTTCAATTGCAATAGAAATCATGATCAAAGACAAGAAAGTAGTGAAGACGACGATTCAATTAGTGGTGAAGTAATCAATAACTCATCGCAATCGTCTAAAAATATAAGCCGTGATAATAATTCAAACAATGACTTATTAAAACTGCCTAATTCTAACAATAACGAGCACGAAAATAATAATAAAAATAAATTGCATGTTTTAGAGAACTATAATGTAGTTAATAACAAAAATCAAGACAATCAACAATTAAATGCTACGAGAGACGAGAAAAATCATTACAGTGAAAATTCAATGGCAGCTAATGTTACGCAGAATAAACCCGAAAAAGTGAAAGTAGAGATAAAAGACTGGAAAATGCAGAATCAAAGGGAAAATGTTTTACAGTATTTGTTACAACAGGAGCAGAATGCGAATCACCAACAAAGAGTTAGACACCAAAACGATTTAAATAGCGATGAATATATTTCTGCGGATAACCATTATAATACTTATGACGTGGAAGAAGACGATTATGATGAAGAAATGGAAAGATTGAGATTAGAGCAAGAGAAAAGTTTTCGAGCAAAACTTTCCGCATTCGAATTGTTAGCGAAACAGGAGAATGATAATATTTATGCCAGTGTTAAACCTAACAATGATAATAAAGTTAAAACAAAGGAAGAAGCTTTTAAGAGACAACCACCAAATGTCGAAGAACTTCTTGAGAGCGAGCAACTACAACAGCTAATGGCGCCAAGACAGCTATATAGTGGACAATATTTAGACGATAATGACGATGAGAGCGAAGATGTGATTAACGCTCGTATTCAACAATTGCAAATCGAGAGACAAAGAGCTCAGGCACGACAGGCACAGCAAACACTTACACAAAATCAGGTCAGAACTGGACACGTAATTTATCAGTCAATTGATTATCCAGAGTCTCCACCGCAACAACAGCTACACAAACGACAGTTTGAGCAGCAACAGCAACAGTATTATTTGGTCGATGAACCAATAGTTAAGCAAAATCAAATACCAGTGAAACAAACTCAACTGCCATTGCCAAGTTCGCCACCAAAGAGTACACCTAATCAGACAATTCAGACTAATGTTTCGCCTCACGAGCATTTATATGTGAATCAAAAGCAGCTGTTTATTAACCAAATGCATCCTCAATTTTATGACCAGATTGAATCTCGTGAAAGGTTTATCTTTTTATTTCTCATATTTGATTTAGTTTTACAGTACTTTATAAATCAATAATAAATACGTTTTAATCTGATTAAATAACAGGATTTTAACTTAATTGCACTTAAATGTTGTTTTTCCTTAAGTCATATCATTTTCGTTTATATTTAGATAACAGAAATTTTTTATGCAAAAATGTTGGTTCGAATAAAATATTTAGCATTAATTAATTTTATATTTATAAATTTAATATAGTATTTTATTTTTTATTGAACTATATTTTATTTTGTTACGATTTCGCATTTAAGGTTTCGATCACCTTCTCCTTTATATAAAGAGTATAACGAAAATAATGTCATTTATGACAGTCAAAAACAAGTGCCACCACTGCAACAAACTGCTCTACAATTGCCACCGCAAACACCACAGGACTCGAATCCAACGCAAGTACATCATCAGCATTATTTATATTATCCGAAGCCATATATATCCAATAAGACAGCGCCACTTCAACAACAACAACAGCAGCCTTCGGTTCAAAAACCTGTTATGGCATTACCACAACAAAAGCAGCAAACGGTGCAACAACCAGTGCAAAATCGGCCACAACACCAACAACAACAGCAGCAACAACCGCCAACACCATCACAACAGCAACAGCTGAGTTCTTCAACGAAGCCACAATCGAAACCACAACCTCCAGTATCAAAGCCAAAACCGCAGCAAAAAGGTTACAATCAAAACCATTGGTTATTACAAGAAGCGGAGTTGCGGCGACATTTAGCCACAATTCCATCAGCAACTACTAAACAGCCGTCGCATCAAGCGGTGCCCACTCAAAGACAAACTATCAACAATAGTTCATCACAGAAAACACCTCCGTTAGCACCACCTAAAGGTATGCTTTCTGTTTCTGGCAAAAAGAAATGTTCGAGTTGTGGCGACGAATTGGGTCGAGGATGTGCTGCTATGGTTGTTGAATCACTTTCTCTTTATTATCATATTAGTTGCTTTCGATGCTCTGTTTGCAATATTCAATTAGGTTTGTTTGTCATGCGTTTACCGTATGTTTCAATGACAATCAATTAGAAAATGATATTGTTTTCCAGGAAATGGTACTGTAGGCACTGATGTACGTGTACGAAATCACAAGCTTCATTGTCAAAACTGTTATTCTAATGATGAAGGTATTCCGTTAAGCTAACAACCAAAAAAAATTGATTGATTTATCTAATTTTTCTTTGTTGCAGCCGGTCTTAAATTTAGTCGCGTTTAATTCGTAATATCATTTTCACTCAACAGTTAAACAAATAAAAACTTTATAAATAATATAAGTTAATTATTATTCAATGCACATTAACATCACAATTTTTTATATAATTTGTCACACAGTATATTATGTATTTTTATATTTTTTGCGAGATATAGCTGTTTTATTAGAAATATATGTAAAATTCTTATACAAGTTACTTAATGCGCTATTTTTATAATAACATTAAAGAGGTTCACGAAACACTAATCATTTAGTAAATCTTAATTTATTTTAATTCAATTATATGCTTTATTTTAAAAAACGGCTTAATTATTAATTTTTTTTACTATTGATGTAATGAAACAAATACCGGTATTATTTTTTATTTTAATGAGAAAAATATTTAATATATTTGATTAAAATTTTTTTGCTATTTGAACTCGTCATACCTAAACAGGAAAATAAGGGAAAATTATTTATGAGAAATATGCAAAAAAATTTTGAATGTTTTGTCATGTCTTTAGTCATGTGTAGTTATTTATTTGTCCACATTTAAACTAAAGCAATTATTTTTTAAATTTTTTTGCAGTACTGTATACGTTAATATACTATCTATAATTATGTATTATTGGACTGAAATTCACGTTTCTGTTGAACCTCTTTTTTAATATATTATGACTGATATAATGTTTTATATGCTAAATGAAAATTTTGTTATTTAATATACAATTAATTTTAACAAATTTTAACCATTATCATAATTTGCAATAATATACATCATTTAATATTGTAGAAATTCGCAATTTAATTCAATGTTAGCCACATATAACGTTCGTGTTAATGTCTTATTATAAAGTTAGTCGCAATTTTAAAAAACGAATTTTTCGAAAAATTTTATCGACATTTATATTAAATTTTGATTAGCTTTTATATAGTTAGTTTTATATAAACTTTAGATATTTTTGTATCATTAGTTTAAAATGTTTATTATAAAATCGTAGTTGATTTGATATAATAGTTACTTTTATCGCATTAACAATTTAATAATATTTCAAACACTGTTTTCATAGTATATGTATTGAAATTTGAAATAAATAAATGTTAAATAAATTTTTAAATTTAAAGTAGAATTTAGCATTTAATGTTATAGCTTAACCCTAATCTTAAGCGCATGAAAACTTGTTTCAATTTAAGTTACCGTATGTTCGATGCGGTTTCTATTTAAATCACTTGGTAATCAGATTAACTTATTTATATGTTGAAATGTTAAAACAACATTTTTATCCTAAAAAAGCGACAGATTATAGTTATTTTAGAATTTAACCTTAATTAATTTTGAATAAAAAATAAACTAATTTATGGTCATATGATTTCTATGTCAAAATTAAATTAATATCTAATTAACCTTTATCTAAATTTTTATGCCAATTTAAACTTATATCAGGTACGATATATTCGCATACCCGTAGAGCTAACTTTTATAGTTTTGTTAAATGTATATTATTAAATATAATGTTTACTGCAATTTAGGGTAAGCTTATAGTAAGTATTATATTTAATATCTTCTAAAATATCTTAACGTGACAGCGACAGAAATGTCGGTTAACTTATTTATTATAGTAAAATGCATAATAACAAAAAAATTTGAAGTTAGCACGACAGGCCGCCTCTGCGGACGCACAGATGCACTGACAGTTAATCCCATAATAATGATTTTTATTAAAATTAAGCTTTGATAAAATTAGCAATAAATAATTAATTAATTAATTAATTCTATCTTAATTTATTTTATATTGTTATGCTTTTAGTTTACTCTTTATGCGTCATAAATGTCCAATTAATAATAAACACAGATTTGATTTTCGGGAATTTAAAATCATCGGATTTGGTGGTTTAAATTTAACTTAAATTTTTGGTAGATATAAAAACTAAACTAAACTTGATTTTTATTTTTTAAACTAGTATACTTTAAAATATTAATTTCTTGTTTTAGTACAGTATACTTTATTTATTAGTAATACCCTCTATTAAGGGACCCTGTATTTAGGTGATTACTATAGCAACGCATACGTATTAGTGCTGAATGTGTATGTGTTGCTATAGCAGATCCCTTAATTGCAGGATCCCTTAATTGCGGGTTTTACTATATATTGAGACTTTGCCAGAAAACAAGATGGCTTTTATTTTTTGTTTAAGAATATTTTACATTTTGGCATTTTTATAATCTAAAAGTGACAATTAAAATCAAATTATATTATACAAGTGTGGCGAACCCGCTTCGCGGGAATCAAAACATTTTCATTTCTTTAAATCGCTTACAATAATATGAAATAATCAGTTTATTGATTTAATAGCACGAAAAGCGCTATATTTTGTTGAATTTTATATCGTTTTTTGTTTTATTGTTAAATTTTAAGCCTATATCTCATACGTTTAAAATTTTTTTGCTATTGTTGAGTGATTTCAGTGAAAATAGTTTAAATTTGTATTGTAGGAGAGAGAGAGAGAGAGAGAGAGAACTTCATTTAAATTATATATTATATGATTGATCGAATTATAAATCTATTCTAACGCTAATAATTTTAATTATTTTGTTATGAAAAATATTTTTGATGGAATTCCAAATCGGATATTTAAATAATAATGAATCGTAAAATTAATACGATTAGACTGTCAATGAAGAGTGGGTGACACGAATTTGTGTTATTGTGACAGAATGGCAATGAGAAATGAAGCAATTGGTAGAGACAAATACCCATTGAGTAAATATCGCTAACCAATGGGTCATAAACTTTACCAGGTTTAAAATCGAGATTCTCTGTAGCCATATAATAACCAGTTCCGGCTCTGGTTCTCCTAAGCATCAATTGTTTCGGATCGATAGATAAGCATTGTTGTATTGTTTGAATTTATAGTTTCAATACCAATTCGCAATCATTTCAATCATGATTAAAATCTAATAAATAATTCCAATTATTATCAAAACTATAAAAAGTTATTTATTCATTTATTATAAGTTATTATGAATGATATGGGTAATTATATATGTAATTAAAACTGTCAAAATTATATTTATCTAAATTTATTTTCGTAATTAATAGTTTCTTAAACTAGACTAAGTGTAAACAAGAATAACAATGTTATGAAAAGTAGTAATAACGAAATGTTTGGTAATCGATACGCATTGCCCGACAAAGTAATTTTATTTCTTAATTCAATCAAAGATGATGGACATTGAAATAGAGAATGAATTCGTTTTCGTTTACAATTTTGTCTCATATTTTTCATTAAACAATAATACCCATAATTATCGAAGTCATTATCGCGAAATATTGCCATATAATGTCCCGAATATGTTAATGGTATTAAATATTTTAGTAGATATAGATTTATCTTCGATAAAACACTACTGGCAAGTGTAACGTGTTCTGTATAATAAGGATAACTCGCTTCATCGAAATGATAACTAGTGATTAATAAAGATGATTGTGGTTGTGTGCCAATTAAAGTTTTTCCTATCAAAACTCTGCTCGAATTTATTTCAGTTGCGATAAAATCAAAATTATTGACATTAAACTTTTCCCAATATTTAACGGTTCCTTCGTTTACGTACGTTTGATTTTGATATAAATAATAGTTTTGTTGCTTTATAAACAACGTGTGACCAGCGATAACATTTCGCGAATACGTTTTTCCAATTGTGAATCCGAGATCGATATGATTGGGTAATCTTTGATCCCAATTGTTAGATATAAGATCAGTTTGAATCACTTTAATAATCATTAGCTTACTGTCAAACTCTAATTTCCAATACCATTTCAATTTGAACATATAAACGTATCCGTCATCTAATATCACAACAGCATCAGGTCTATCATTCAAACATATCATTTTTAGCGGATCGGTTTTATTATCGTTTAAAGTAAAGATTGAATTTGCGTTTAATATTAAAACAACAATCAATTTCATTTTAGACCCATTTAACAATTTATGCTTTTAGTTTGTAAGTTTAATAATTGGTAACAGTAATAAATTTTAAATATCGTTTAACAATAAATCATTTCGTAATTGCATTCACATATCAAACTCTATCTATTGTTGAATCAGTATTAATCGTAACCAACGAACGTTTATTGTTCGTTATTTCTTGTAATTCAATTAATTAAACATCATGAAAAAATCTGAAAAAATGGATGATAAATATCGATACAGCGAATTGAATGAAATTAAAAATCCATCTCAACTATCATTCGAAGTTAGAAGTTTAACGTTTGGTTTATACGAATTGGCGACCATTAAAATGGAAAGATTACGTAAAAGAATTATATCAATTAAACGAACCATAATAGCGATCAACACGATCTTATTATTCTTATATGTGGCTAATATTACCACTTATATCACTATACTAGTCATTAAAATCGATTACAATACAGTAATACTAATGAACGGTATTCTCTATAATACTATCGGAATCGTATCCGTAATTATCTGTTATATTAGCATAAAACTCAAACTTTGTATACTAAACATTTGTTATCTAATAATATTGTGGCTTTTTTTGGTCACAAGTCTTCTGTGCACAATCTATTTAATATTTGATGTATTGGTGAAACACTCGTATTTGAGTAAAAGAACCGAACATTTTAAACTGAAATTTGGTTTATCGGATCTGATATGTTGCGCGATATTATTTTCCGTTTATTTGTCACAAACTATAATTGTCATGATTCTAATCAGCAAAATCTGTGAGTTTAAAAAATATCGAGAAATGAGTGAAGAAACTGGGATTAATGCGAATCAAAGTGATCAGTCTTTAATTGAAACGGATTTACGTAACAATGGTCATAATAATAGAAATAAGAATAAACTTTCAATTAGCGAAACTAAAACGGATTTCAATAAAAATAAAAAATTAAGATAATTTTATTAGATTATATTATAACAAAATGTAATTCAAATTTTTATTTATCTCTAATTCTGTTTAAAGCTCTAATAAACTATATTCTACTTTGACGTGATTTTTTCATTTATTCGAGAAAAAACCCCGAAAATTAGATAATTATTGCATAGAATTTCATAAAATATTTTAAAATATATTATTTGTCTGTTTTACAAAAACAACCCAATGAGCGAATACGTAAAAAATTTTTAAAAATTTAAAAAAAGTCAATAAAATTTTAAAATAGTCATAAGTAATACTAAACTTTATTTAATGTTATCTAGAAAATTAACCTACAAATTAAAATAAATGCGAAGTAACAATATCACTGATTTATTTGAGCTGGTTTTACAATAAACTAAAAAATCTAACTAACGAGTAAATGCATCGAACATATTTGAGTTAATTCAAATATACCGTATATTTAATTAATCGTTAACTATTTCTGATAATGATTACCATTATTAAGCTGATTAATTTGTTCATTCGCTTTATCCGACAAAAATATGTAGTGTCTATTGAGACGCTCGATCTCATCGTTCACTTTTTCTACGTTCGCGTAACTTTTTCTCCCCAAATACTCTTTCAGCTCAATAATTTTGCGCATTTTCTCGAACTCGAGATAGTTTTCCCGGTTAGCCCTCGCTATTTCCAGATTAATCAACGTTATATCATTATCTCCCTGCCTATTGATATCATCGATTTGCTGGTTTATTTGGTGAATTTTTTGCGCTTCGCGCTCGTAATGTTTATTTAGCTCGCCATTGAGTTTATTAATTTGCGCCATCTGTTGGTTGACTTGTTCGTTATATTCGTTCACTTCGCGGTTAGTTATTTCGTTTTTCTCGTCGAAGAATTGTTTAATTTCTTCGTCAGACATGTTATTAAACTGATCAAATTGTTTGTCGCCTGTTTGATCCGATTCGTTTGTTTCGTCCGAATTAACGCCATTCTCAATCAATGGTTTTGCATTAACTGAACCAAAAAAATAGAGTTTAAATATATTAAAGACTATTAAAAGTTTTTGAATATAGTTATGATGATAATTTTATATGTCAAATTAAAATAATTTTATTCTATTTATCTATTTCAAAACACGTGAAAATACAACAATTGGAGCGTGTATCACACATTATCCAAATCAACTAATACTTAATTTTAAATGGAAAAAGATTTACTAAGATTTTTTTGAACGTAATTCCCTGATTAAGAGAGAGAATTTTGCTTACCTTTGGCTAAATGTATAACTAAGAATAAACCAATAGCAGCATAAATATGCATTTTAAACATTACTACTTAACGATGTCAATGCAAAGCAGTAACTGGTAAACAATTATAACAATCAAATCAATTAATTAAAATTGATGGAAAATCTTGCGCAATACTGCGCATATTTTACATATCATGAGCGAGATAAACACTACACTTTGTGGATAAATAAACATAATTGAAAAATATAAGATTAGCTAAAGTGACATCATAGCAGTATCGCATGCTAATATTTACCTTCAGTGCTTTTTCATATAATAACTCAATTTATGATCAATAGCTACATAAATTAAATGGCTAAACCATAAAATCATGGAAAAGGGTATTTTTAATTAATAATTTTTTTAAAAACATGATGGATACTTAATGATTAAATAGTTTTAAAAATTGAGGTTCCTTTTTCGCTGAGAAAATTAAAACGAATGTACTATTGATTCTCTTCATTACTAGATTCTCGAGTAACTGTTTTTTATGTGATTGACCCAATTATTTTTATTATCTATAATCGGCTTTTAGACTAGTAAAATAATTTCTTATACAGAAGATAAAATGCTTTGAATTCCAATTTCGATATATTTGCGTATGCCTTTCAAACTTTCCCACATTCAAAGCACAAACAAATTTTATTAAAAACAAGATCGATACGGTCATAATATCTGACTTTGTAAAGTTAGTTTCAGTAATTTTATGGTCGTTCGCTCACTTCGTTTCAGTAATTTTATGGTCGTTCGCTCGCTTCCATTATTTTATATAATTTTTATTATAGTTAACGTTTTTACTTTTAATTTCAGAAGATTCCGCCAAGAATTTTGTCTATTTTTAACCTTATTTTGATAATTAAAGTCTTTATAATTACAATGAAAACGGTATCTTTAGTTTATATTTTCGGCTATTTTTGCTTTATTTTGGCCATATTTGCCAATAATTCTAATATTAAAACGGAATATCCAGTTCAGATTTTTTGATATTTTACAATATTTTGTCATATTTTCCCATAATATTACTTTTAAAACGGAATTTCCGGTTCAGATTTTTGGCTCATTTTGACCTTATTTTTACTCTTTATGACATAAATTAGACTGTTTTGATATAAAAACGGGAGCTTCCGTTCCCAATTTTGGCCTTGTTTTTGACTTACTTTTCCCAATTTGACCTTTCTTTTGCCCATTTTAACCTGAAAATCCCTTTATTATAATAAGAATTCCGTAAAAATCCCTTAATTAGAATAAGAAGTTGGTAAAATCCCTTTATTATAGTAAAGATCAAAATCCCTTAAGTAACATAAGAGTGCGGACGGACAGACAGATAGGCGGACATTGTCAAATCAATATATCTGTCTAACAAGTCAGATAAAAAGTGCGCAAATAATTTAGATATTCTTTGAAGATTTGTTGAATTAAAAATTACACAATTTTAATTAATAAAATTGTTTTTATTACATTTTAATTTAAAAAATAATCTCCTAATTCCAATTCATAGTTTCCTTGAAAATTTTGAACAAAGTTGAATGTCTTAGCCTTACACAATAGCCTTACACTTTTAACTTGACCTATCAAACCATAAACTTATCAAAAAAATAAATAGTTGTAGTAAAGTTAAAAGTTTAAAAATGAAACTAATATTTATTAATAAGTATTTAATACGTAATCGTAACCATATGTTTGTCATTCACATTTTTTGAAAATAATAAAATGGTTTTTATGCCATATCTATTAATATTTATTATTTACTTATTAAAAGGTTTATAAAGAACAATTAAATTTGAATTTTTAAAAACTTCTGTTTTTTAAAAATAGATAAAGTAATATTTGGGTGCTTAACTTGCGGCGGATATAAATCAGAACAAAACAGCTTTTCGTCCCGAAGTTCTTCAGGCGGCTATGGTGGCAACCCTGACTATGGTGCCAGACCTGACTATGGCGTGCGACCTGACTATGGCGTCCGACCTGACTATGGCATCCAACCACAACCTGGCTATGGAAACCCTGGATTTGGTGGCCAATCAGGTTATGGAAATGGGAACTTCAATTTTAACGTCGGCGTAAGTGGTGGGTTCAGTTTTAATTTCGGACAATCACGTCCCAGACCCCTACCGACCGAAGAACCGGTATTAGGTCCATACGGCACAGGAATGCGTGTTCAGCCAAGGAATTTTTATGGCGTACCGCGTGAAGAAGAGCTCGTGGATCCAGACATAGGTCCGTCGGCACAACGGCCTCAAGAGCCACCATCGATAGAAGAGCCAACATACCAACCCCCAGAATTGCCGCCTAATATCCGTCCCGAAATGTTACCGGCTTATGTTCCAGAGCTCGCACCGCTTCGATCTTTTCGGCGCAATCCGCCATATACCGCATATTGAGTAAATCATTATTTGTACAAAATTTTTCCATCGTTTACATCCATCGACAAATAAATAAGTTAAAATGCTACAATAAAATCTTGTGTTGATAACTCATATTTTGAATCAATTATAAACGCATATACAGTATTTAATCGCATTTTTGTGTAATCAAAAGTTGATTAACCTTTTGCCTACTATTGTATAACTTAGAAAATTATTTACACTGTGGGCCTTTTAATCGCAATACTCCCGCTTGCAATAAATCACATTAACTAGTTGATAGCATTAAGAGAAAAGGCAAAGACTCTAGAGGTTGATTAGGTTATCTTTGAATTGCTCGGAACATACGATGACAGACTGATGAACACACATGTAAAGCTTATAAACTCTTTAGCCTAATTAAAAATTGATTTTTGACTCTAAAATGGTTTTAAAATTTAATTTAATCTCAAAACGTATCGTAATTGTGCCATTTATTGCATTGTTTTTAGAGAAACTTTTTTTAAAAATTAAAACTTTAATTAATTACGTAACCAAAACCATATGTTTTTTCACTGTTAAAAAAATTAAAAAAATGATTTTTAAAACATTTACACTAATAATTATAAACAATTTATTAAAAGGTATGATTATAATTAGTAGGAAATTATTTTAAATCTTTACCGCAACAATATAAACGAATTATTTAATATTTTTTCGATTCTAGATAGTATAGTATCCGCGTATTACGGTTGCGGCTCAGATGCACAACTGCGATCATTTTCGCCGAGGGGCGGAATCAGCGGTGGATTAGGATTTGGCGTTCAGGGCAATTTAGATAACAATGGTTTCGCAGCCCAAGGCGGTTTCGGGTTTGGATTCGGTTATGGTAACCAACAGCAACGTCCTCCACAAGAAGAACCGGTGATACCAGATGGACAGTGGCCTAATAACCCGCCCAACCAACTTCCACATGTTCCAGAAAGTCCAGAAGAGATTGGAACGCCACACGACATTGGTCCGTCCGCACAAAACCCTCATATTCAGTATCCTTCATGGCAACCCGATGTTCCTCCTCAAGAAAATCAAGAATTGGTGGAGCCAGACATTGGTCCGTCTGCGAACCTCCCTATTCCTCAGGAGCAACCCGTTCTTCCCCCTCAAGATAACTCGCCTTATGATCCTTCTAGGGAACAAATGCCTGGACCAGGCATGCCGGAGCTTATGCCGCCTGGTATGCCTGGGCAACAACAACAGCCTCCTCTAATCGCTCCTCAAATTACTCTTCAACCGCCATCGAACTCGAACAATACGTAAGCACACCTTTCAAATATATGATAAACATAACAATTTTTGGATTTAATTAAACAGTTCTGATGATGAAGCGAATTTGCCTGCAGTGGCTGAAGCGCCGTGCGATAATCCGAATCTCGATCGCAATCAAGTGAATGAGATGTGTTCAATGCCTCCCGACAAAGGCGTTGGCAATGACGATGTTTTTCGATTTTATTATAATCCAATTGTGCAACAGTGCATACCATTCTCTTACTCTGTAAGTGAAAATGCATACAACTTATTCAAAAATAATGCTTCAACACGTGTTTGTTTCACTTTTCAGGGTAAAGGCGGTAACGCTAATCGCTTCGTTTCGATCAAAAATTGCTATGAGGTCTGATGATTCAATCTATAAAATACTGTCAGTTAATAATATCACCTCTCAATAGATCTGTATGCCAGCGCAGCCAGACATAAAAAATCCGGTACCATCATCTGGTATCCAAGCCTATCTTGTTCCAGCTCCATCACCAAGTGCTACAGATATTGCTGCGCCCACTCGAGACTTGGTTGTCAGGTAAAGGGAATCAAATACTGATTTAATGTTTAGCACCATTTGTCTAATTTTCTTATTGTCGAATGAAGGCAAATACCGAATCCAGCCGATCCATCGAAGACGCTGACTATAGTTCAGGCGGCACAGTATGTAATGGGCGGTTCGCGCATTGCGGCTTCAATTGGGGCTGTGATAGAAGATGGCACCGGAACCACTAGAATAGTGCCAACTCTGCCGCCTAAAGTGAAAATCGTGCAACATTTGCATCATCCGCAATATCTATCACCAGCGCAGCCACGGTCCCAGTTTAATCCGTTTAATCCTTCTGTCGATAATGAGTGCGAGGATACGATTTATGTCAATTCTCGAAGTTATAATGGCTATCCGAGATATAATGCGCTTTCGTCCATGAGTTATGGGAAATAGTTATGTAAATTAATATGTTTTTAAATTAAATATTTATTTAATCCGTTAGCATTACATGAATTAAAAATTATTAGGATTTTTTATTTGATTATTATTTAAAAATTACGTTTTATTAATAAAATAGTTCTGAATGCGCAATTAAAACATGATTAAAATATGATCAATGCGGTCGGTAACTACTTTAAGCGCACAAATATGACAGTTAATTAAATGATGTCCGTTAGCATCATAACAACATCAGTGATCGAGGAGGCAAGAGTTTTTCCGCCACTGGGTGCGTTATTTTCTATATAAGCGCACCACTTTGTTGGCTCCGCGACTGCGTTAAGCTCGTATACTCTCATAGATGTTACGTAATAACTCTTGCCTCCTCGATCACTGAACAACATCAATGTAAAAGTTGTGTAACCAAAATGAAAAAATAATGAAAATTTAAACATACTTTAAGTAGCAATATTATGGCATAAAAGAGGCGTTTAAAATTCGCTGGAAAAACTAAAATAGTTTAAAAATTGTTTGTATAAAAAAATAAAATTACTTGATGTAAACATTTTCAAATATTGTTTAGTATATAAACAAACTTATTTTCCAACACAGTTTCAAAAATTTCCGTAAATACACTCAATCGTATCATTACTTTCCACGCTCGCGCTCCCTTTATTAACTTCGAGATTTGCTTCCATTCCACTGTTTTCGTCAACATCATCCACATCACCAATAACTTCAATTACATCGTCGCTCGAAGATCTTTTGCTAAATAAGTTGCGATATCTGTTCGCTCGTAAAACAAGCATAATTCCAATATAAAGTAACAAAATGTGCGTGAATGACAACGATATATAAAAATACAAATAATTCGCTTGATTTCTGAGGAACAAACCGATCGTTTGCGTTAAAAATACGACCATAAACACGAATGCAAACACCAATCGCGTAGTTCTCAAGAAATAATGGTAAAGATGAGCGATAAGCGGTTCGGTAATCCGTTTTTTGAAACGTTCGCCACAATTCCTACATTCCAAGCTGTTTAGGTCCACACAAATTTGGGTGAAACAACGCCGATGATAACGCGAATAACATTTGCATGGTTTCACCAATTCGCCAATCGTTTGCTTACAGTCGACGCAGGCATGAATGCGGATTTCTTCGATTGCCTTCGTAATCTCCTGATGTATGTATTGAATTTCTTCGGATATTTTAATTACCATTATCGATATTTAAATTATTTTTTATTTAAATGTGTTTAAATAAGGTTAAAATTGTTAATGGAGTAGAGATTTGTTTGAAAAGTGTGACTGTTGTATGAAATTAATGTTCAAATACTAATTATTTAAAACGAATTTTTATTAATCAGATGTTTTTTGAACTTTGATAAACAGTAAACTTAATTGTTTAGTTGGTAATCGTTCGCATAAGTTTAAAATGTTTTTTACTCATTTTTTTGGAACCAAAATTTCACGTAAAAGCGCTAATTTGTTGACTATGAGAGAGTGTGAAAATTTTAACAACATATTTTAACGTCGATTATGCAAAACTATAATTATTAGTCACTATAAAATTTTTAACTTTTCATACGCTTTTGAAAATTGTGTAGAAAAATAAACTAAGCAATCGTTCCACACTTAAAATAGAAATTTTATCACTCACTATAATCAAAATGCAATTAAAACAATTTTTATTGAAACGAAATAATCCGTATTATTTAAACCTTACATTAAAATCATAAATCTAACAAAAATCAAAATACTATTAAAATTTTAAATGTCTGCGATTATCCCTGGATACGTGATACTAATATTTTACCACTATCCTAAAATCATGGTTTACAGTTGTCACTACCGGCAAATATACTATCTTGAAGTTCCTGGGAATAGTCCATATTAAAGTATTCGGTTACAACTGTGGTCTGCGTTGCAACGTCGGTGTAGTCAGTGCGATACACTTCTTTACCGGCATTAAAGTAAAACGTTACTACCATTTTATTAATGATCACCAACCACTTATCAGTTAAACCGTAATCATTTGACTTAGTTTGGCCGATAAATGACGCGTTAGAGGTGCGCAAAAAATCTTTCTCCACTAGTCTAACATCAGACAGTTCCGCGGGTAACGTGTAGTTTATACACGAACCGCTGGACAAGTTTGCTCGTAAGTACCCTGTGATGTAAACAGTGCCATCATTTTTACTGAGGTCGGTGATTATCATTATAAGTGCTCCTCCTCTTGCACCCGCTAACTTGCTATTGTCTGACTCCCAATTATGGACAGTAGAGTCGCTTCGAATCATTTTCCGTTTGTTCGAGTTCCAAATAGTTCCCGTTGAAATCAAATTCTGTTGGAAACCGTTGGCCGTCCAACGGTGACTGATGTAATTGGTTACGTATTCTTCTGGAATTAATGGAGCAATTTTTCCTTCGCTGGTACTTTCGAACATAAATTCTTCGCTCGCGGTATAAATAGTAAACTGGGTTAACATAAAACATATCAATCGTACCAGTGTTATTGTAGTCATTGTTTCAGTGTTATTTCACAACAATATAATTCAGTATTAGTTTTGCGGACGTAAGTAAAATGATAAAAATTGATAATTATAATGAATACGCTATTGATTTATATAGTTTTGTATTCAATGAAATTTTCTAAATTTGACAGTTAATGATATCAGTTTGAGACTATTGAATAAATATCAATATCGTTTTCTTGTTTAGTTTATTTTGTTAATCGTTGTTGGCTTCTAACATTTTGCCATAATTCTAGCTAAATAAAATTTTTTAATATGAAATAGCGATTGCAGCAGAAACCCTTTTGTTTGAACAGTTTTCCGAACAGCACTACAAAACGATAATTTACAGTTATATTTAAAATAAATAATTAAAATTACATTGTGAAGGTAATTGGACATGTTTAGTAAATATTGTTTAGTATTTTATTGATTTGTTGAACCATTTTGACGGTAGTAGTCAGTCAAAAAAAAGTTTTCTTAGTAAACAGCTAAAAAATATCTATATATATCGTATGTAGTAAGGCCTTGAAAATAGTCAATTAACGATTTGTTAAAACTCTACGAAAAACATATTGATAACTATTCTAAAGTTTTTATATAACTTAAATCATGCCAAAAATGTTAATTTTAATTAACGATTCTAACGAATTTAAAAGCAACTAACGAATATGGGGTCATATTTTTTTGTGAAAATATATGGAAAACTTTTAAAAATTTTTAGGCACAAAGTAAAGAAATATTGCCTTTTAAATACGTTGAGTTTTCTAAAAAATTGGACTCAAATCAATAAATGTTTTCTAACGATTAATATATTTACTCCTTTTTTCTAACGATTTCCAAGGCCTTAATAAGATGTTAAGTATTTAAGCTGCCAAATAATTCATCAACACTCAATTATTTGGTATACAATTATATTAAAGGTCGTGTAACATGTTAAGGGTGCTCTTGATTATGACCACTAAGCTCTACTCCTTTAATACAGAACCTTTTAAATTTAATTTTTAGAATAGGTTTTCCAGTTTCTAGTTTTTCTCGCAAAATAGATTTAAATCACCACTAATTAACTAAGTATTTTTAACATATTTATTTACAAAGTTAAATGCTATTCAAAATGATACAAATTTTATTTATACAGTACATTAACTTTGCCTTTTAAAGTTAGTGAACGTTTTTTTTAAATTTTTATTCAATACAAACTAGATATAAAATTAGAACAACTGGTGTTTTATTTAATGACACATTTAATAATGGGTAAATTATAACACCATTAACATTATCTTTGTAATTAGTTTAGTTTATTTCATCGAAAACTATTACTTGATTTTGTAAATTTATCGCACTTTATTCTATGAAATTATTATAGAAACTTTGATTTGAGTTTACTCCGAATACTATATATGACATTAGTTTTTACCGTTAATTTTCTTTTTGAAAGCTATAATATTACAGTATTTAAGAACAAAACAATCGACTTAACCACTAAAATTTATTATAGTTTAGTTCTTAACAAGTATTCAAAATATCTAGATTACTGGTTAACAGCAAATGATATGATCGTCAACAATAATATCAATAATAAATTATTTTTAAACATATTGAACGCTAAACATTTGGTATATTTATTGTGGATTTATAACAAAATCTATAATATTTAAAATATCTATTAAACATTTTATATTTAAGAGTTTTTTAAATTCTATAGACATATCTCATTGAACTTAAAACTGAATATAATTTATAATATATTAACTGATTAACTTAATTTTTCAAATCCCTTTATGATTTATGAAAATTGAAGGGAAAACAGTGTAAACTGACAATACATATTAATTCAGTTACTTTTCAGCATATGTACTGCAAAAAAACTAACGAATTCGTAAATACGTACAAAACAAGTTTCAAACTTTATTGAACTTACACCTAAAATGAAATGCAACCTTTAGTTTACTGCTCGACTCGATGGTTCAATTTAAGATCAGGTCTGCTTCATAGGCTTTTAAAAATTATTCAATTATTTTTTGTCATCTCCTTAATAACAATAGCTGATGACAAAAATTGAGTTAACTTAAAAGTATAAAACCGTATGCGACATTACTCCATGTCTAACATACAAGTTAGCTATAAAATTAAACAGAATATATGTGTATATAAGAGCTTGTCTTTTACAGAAAGAATCACACCCTTTCTTAAATCACAAATCATTAAATACCGATTGTTTCTTCACAGTAAATAAATATACTGGTATCTAAAAATTAATTCGATTTGTTTACAGATACTTATAAAAAAAGAGATTGAAATCAATAATCTCCGGCTAAATATAAATAGTTAACACTTTTCCATGGCCTCCTGATAAGATGGCGGCCTTGGAATATCCAACTGGTCGTACTGTGGGGGTAAGTCACCCCCCAAATGGAAAACATCTTCAGGCGGAAGTATAACTGCCAGTCTCGGACTGTTTGGCGCTGATGTGCTGATTAGTTGCGGATAACTGGAAGCAGTAGTAGTGTTTGGCATTATTGTGATTATCGGATGTAATATCCGTCTCCGCGAAGGAGACCGTGAACGTGATAATGAACGCGAACGCGACAGGTGTGACGATCCTCTGGTAGGCGTAACGTTTTCCATGTTGATTGCCATGAAGTCACGCGGGTTTTCGTGAATCGGTAAATGATTTTCTTCACCTAAAATGGTAATTCAAAAATTTTTAGATATCTTTTTTCGGAGTAATTAAAATAATAAAAATCCATTAAATTTGTTTAAACTTAATTTTAAACAAATCAAATAAATGTATTCCGTTTTCGAATAAACTTTTTGTTATACTTTTAAATTGTTGAATAGTAATTTCATTATTCTTTTGCGATTAGTAATCAATTAACTTAATATGTTTTCTTTAAAAATCATTAGCCGAATTATTGCATTGTCTAAAATATTGTGGAATGAAAAACTCCGCGGATTCGAGTTTCACTGTGACCCTCTAGAATGCCCTTTAATTATTGTTAGCTTAATAGTATTTTTGGTTGAAAATGTAATCATAGCGATCCATTAACCAACTCGTTATAGTTGAAGCACAATCCAATGATCATAAATCATGACTAAAATTTATTACGATTATGGCTACAGGGCTCACAAAAAATGCGTATTACCCGATACTATATTTAATATAGACTTGTGGCACCAATTTATAAATAAATGTCAATTATTTTTACATTTTATGTTTAACTAACATTGCCTGATAAGAAACTGATTAACAAATCCTAAAAGTCTCGCTTTAAATACTAAAAATTATATCTAAAACTTATTAATAATATAATGATTTAAAGTTTAGTTATGACCATAGTTACCCAATGTCTGAAGTGCCAGAGGGGGTCAGATTCTGAAAATCTCAAATTTTAGGGGGGGGGGTCGAAAACTCATAGGATTTAAACGACAATTTTTTTGTATTCCGACCAAAAAATTTTTTTTCAGCCAAAAAATAGCTCGTTTGCAATACAATCTCGATTTTTCATGGGGTCAAATCTTTTCCAGAATTCTAGAGGGAGTCAACCCTGGGCTATCACCCCCAGCTTAGAAAGTGTACAAACCAATAGAATTAAAACAAAAGTTTATTAATACATTAAAAAATTAAATTTTGTATTCTAACTGTTCACCATCTGCGCCAACGCAGTGGCGAACAACAACATCAAAGTGGTCTAAAACATTTTTACTCATATCCAAATCATAATTAATTAAATTAATTTAGTAAATAATGTTTTCTTTTAATTCGGGTTTTAATGTATGGTCAGTGTTACGCCTACTCTTTACTGGACTACCAGTAGCATAAACTTATATGCTGCGAAACATTTTAAAAATGCTGTATTTTGTCATGAAATCCTGAACTTGAGCGGACTAATTATGGTCCTTTTGGGCATATGATATCTTTGAATATTACAATTCCTGACCGCAAAAGACCCGATTCATGAATCCAGATCAGTATCATGAGTTAAGATTTGAACATTTAGATTTAAATATATTGTGCAACTATCTAATTTAAAATGTCTTTCATTTTTATTTCGAATTTGTAATAACAAATGTTTTTTTGTGATATAAGTTAATAGCTCTCATCACATTCTATTTATCAAGACTTGAATAATGTTTGAAGCTGTTGTCTGAAACATTATATAATTATATAACTTTTATAACGCTGTCATCAAATTGTTATGATGTAAAAATTTCATATTAAACAAATCGATGGCAGAATCAATACATTAAAAATAATGTCTGAAACTATTTATAACTTCAGACTAATCTAAAACTAAAATTAAACAATAATATTATTTTGTTAATATTTTAACCAATAATATTCTGAATATATAAAGAAAAATATTTATTCAAGCTTATTATTATTATTATTATTAATTGCCTTTGGGTACTTGAAAACATAATAATACTTTTCGAACAAATTCAATTTTGAAGTAAGCTCTCAAAATTAATTCTTTTATAAAAGTTAAATTATCAAAAAAAACTTATTATCCACTTTCAAGTTGCGTTGCAAATTGAATACAAATGTTTAAAATTAAACATTTAAACTATATTTACGGTAAATCAACTAAGAAAATAACGGAATTTTTTGCTTGGTGGTGTCAAAGTGTTTATATCAAAAATTTTACTAAGATAAAAACATTCTTAGTTTTAAAGCAACTAAAAAACACAGAACTCTATCACAATTATTTTAATCTTAAATCGCGCGAAGATAATGCTTTTTTGGTTTTTTATATTTTCTATTTTCAACATCGAGATATAGTTCATACATACGCAAATGCACACAAATAATGACTATTAACCAAGAATTACATCATACTTAAGCCGAATTCGCGTTAAACCGCCTGAAACTTTTTTATTTTTGGATTTTTTATGCATGTCTTTTATTTAGCGTATTTAATACAAAATCAATATACGAATAACGTACGAAAAATCGAAAGAGCATACGTTTATAGCGGAGAGACAGTATAAATGTTTTCCACATTATCATAATCTGCGAGACGAAAATAAACCTTTAATGCAATTTATTGAAAAAAGCAAAAGAAAAAAATCATTCACTCTTTCTAACCCAGCGGTTTCAATGACAACAAAAAAAACGTAAATGCAATTACCAATTATTTTTAGCGAAAAAAACTCCTCCTCGCGAGTTCACATTTTACTATTCACACGCCCTTAATCAATGGCCAATATTTTACAGAACATTTATTTTTCCGCTAATCATTTAAGATACGTAAGGCACACAAAATAATTCATACGTGACTCGATGGGCATAACTTTACGCCAGAGTCAGTATAAAGAAATATTAAGAGAAACAAAAAATAACAAAATAAAGTTAATCATTACCAATGGTATAAATGATGTTAAGCCGTGCGCCACCCATACGCGGAGGAGCGCATACGTGAACCCTTTGGTGGATGTTGTGGCGATTATTGTTATTAACGGTATTATTATTATTGTGATTACCGGCGATACTGCCGTTATGCTGGGGATAATGGTGATACTGCTGCTGATGGAACTGGTGCCGATATCGCGACAACTGATGCCTGGTATTATAGCTGGCGGTGCTGTCACGTGCAGACGTCCAATAATCGATAATAGGCTCGCCTTTGCACACCGTATTGCAAAACGCGCATACGATGCATATCAATAGCGAAACGGCCACAAACGCCAGAAATATGTAGATCAACTCCTGGAACCTGCCGTGTGCCACACTGAACATGATTATCAATATGAGTACGGTGACTAAGCTGCCGCATAAGTTGCCCACACCTATATATTAATATATACTACGAATATATTAATTGTGTTGGAATTATTTGTTGTGTTTGCGACGACTAGTTTTACACGCTTTTGGTTTTTATTAAATTAATTTTTAATATTAAAACAGCACTCGTACGCGATTGTATAATTAAGAAAGTTAACTGCATATTTTTGCATTATTTACCGAAACAAAGTATAAACTTATTTTTACTGATCCACGAACTTAGTTCTGTACATTAGATGCTGGATCTACTATCGTTAAAGTTCTCTTTTTTTGTCCTAAGTTTTAATTTGGTTAGAAAAAAGTTCAAAGTAATCTACTAAAAACTCTTTCGCAGTTAGTTTATACAGTGCATTAGTTTGTAAAGTTTTTATGAGTCTAGAATAACGGGAAAAAACAATTTAGTTTCTTTAAGCCTACACCTTTTTAAACTAAGGAAACAAAAATTAAAGGAGATAAAAGTCTAAAAGAGGTTAGCTTAGGAATTCAAATAAGGTAAGAGACGAAAATTGATTAACCAACAAAATCAAACTGAGGAAAAGATATATGAAGCAAGCAAAAAATAGAATCTTTAGTACAATTTCTCTTAACTCGATCAAAGTAAATAGGATTTTTATTCTTTAAACTTTTAAATCTATAAACTAGAACGAACATTATAAAGCGCTCACTTTGATTCAATAATATTTTAAGTGATTAGTAATGTGCATTAGTTAAGTTAATTAGAAATTAATTGCATTTACTTTACGCCAAAAGAACTTATTATATTGTTGTTTAACATTATCGATAAAATAAAGAAAATCAAAACGAATAAAAATAAAAAAGGCTACAGACCCACAGACAGACTGAAAGTTCACAGACACACAGGTGAAATCCCAAAACCAATAGCTAACTTTTACAAAGTGAGCTAAAATAACTTTTTTAATTTTTTTTTATAATTTCGAATTTCCAACTTTACCGTATAATATCGTACTATGCGCTAAAAATGCGTTCTTATTTATTCAAAACTTTATAGTTTAAATTATTAAGTCTTTTCCAAAGCTTTTTAAATTTTTTGTCTTTTTATAGCAAAATATAGACTTACTTTTGAATGCATAGATCATATTTTAGATTAAATACATTCGTTTATTATTTAAAATAAGTATAGCTTATATCAATACCTGAATATACGAATGTATTTAAAGTAAAATATGATCTATGTATCCAAATTAAACTTTGATGTTAAGTTTTCATATGCTCTCGATGTCAATAAAATAAACAAACAAATATATATCTTAATAAAATCAAATGCATTTCAAACTTATTATTTGCACTGAAGAGGTAAGACATGTATAAGTCTAACGAAATATTTGAAATTAAGCACAATTGCTGTCTACCCTAAATAAAAGTAAGACAAAAATTTTAAATGGCAATTTTATAAATGGAAAAAAGAATTTGTTATTTTAATTTTCCCTCAACTAACTATAACACAAATAATATATAAAAAACCAAAATGCCTTTTTGATTACAATTTTTTATAAGCAAAAAAATTAGCATATCGTGTTGGAATTCCGAACACAAAAACAGGAAAAATATTTTAGATGTGAGAAGAATGCTAAAAATTGGTAAAGCAAACAATTGAACGAATATTTTTTAATGAATTAAATTTAAACTTATTTTCGGTATTTTTATTGAATTCATTTTAGCAAATGTTTGAATCATAAAATTATTTGTTTATAAAGTAAACACATATTAATTACTGTCAAAGTACGTCATTCAGATGAATTCATTTAACAAATTTACTGATTATCAACTCTAAATTTAAATAAACAAATAAAAACTCTAAAAAAAGTTGATAAATGAAACTGTTTAAACAAACTATTTAAATATAGTTTGCATAATAATGCGTGGCACTAATGCCATACAACTTTTTAAATGACAGACAAATAAATATGATACAAGTTTGATAAACAAATTAAAAATGGCTTAGAAATAGCTTTTCTAGTGTGCACACTAGAGATTCAGAGTACTGAGATTATGATAAGCAAAAATACATAAGAATAATAGAAAGGAAAATAAGAATAAGCAATGGTGGCGGTGCAACTAAAATTTATTCTAATTCAGAAAACAATGGGCCAAGTAAAGAGATCTTAATTGAAGAGTAAATTCAATTCATATAAAGTCCATGTCCACAGCAAAATACAACCGGACAGATAGACTGACGGATAATAATGTACGATTAAAAATAGATTAAAAATTCTGTATTTCTATTTTATTGAGTAAAATTCAACTAATTTAAAAATAGAGCTTAACTTAGGTTATAAGTTATAATTTATAACCCTTAATCTAATATATATTGCAAAGATATCGATTAGAGGCATAATAGTTATAGAGATGCATAATTATAGTTACAAATATTTAAATTTTTGATAACAAATATTTGATTTAGCACTGCACTGTTTATGCCTAGTTTATCAAACAGGGATCTAATAAGTTGGGCAAACTTTTCAAAAATAGATTAATTGTTTGAATTAAAAGTTAAAACAAAAAGCCAGAAATACCAGTGAGCGCATGATTTTCGATACGATTAAACCCAAGATGTGTGTTGGTTAAAATAAAATTTTGTAAACATTTACTCAACTAATTTACGTAACCTTTATAGTTACGCGGAATCAATTTCGCGTGGATATAATATTTAATTAAATTTTAATGATAAATTTGGTTTTTATATCGATCAATAAATAGCGAACACTCACGAACACCCGATTTACGAAAGTATGCGTATGTCAAACACATGTTATTTTGTGCATTATTTCAAGAGAGCTTACGTGAAAATACAGAAAAAAGAGAGCAAATAAAGCCGATGCTGCTTATATTCGCTGCATGTTTGAAGATTAATTAAATGCTAGCTTTCGGGCATTTGACATTTAAATAAATGCTAATATATTCCTTTTTGACTAATACTATACAAAAGTTGATTGGGCTTACATTCACACGCGTAACTCTTATGCAAATTTACCCAGTCATGTAAAATTATACTTAAAATCTGCGGGTAATTAATTATTTTCTAATTAGGAAGCGGATAACATAAATTGCCATACAATTTTGAATTTCTTTGTTTCAAAAGTTTCAAATTTACTCTATTCTAAAATGTCATTTGGTGTTCGTGTGACATGTTTTCGCGATTTTGAAATTAGCGTTCAAAGAAGTATTTTGGATTTTAAAAATTGCTTATGTTAAAAATTAAAATAGAGATTATTAATTCGAATTAAACTCAGTCAACAAAGCTTAATAATAAACACATGCGAAAATTTTCAGATTATAATAAATTGCGTTTAATTAAGTAAAATTGCATTTAATTTTCGAAAATATGCCACGATTTGATACCATAATGTCAAATATTATCTAATAAAACAGACGCGCTATTATTACGCATAATTAAACATATATCACTAGAAAAGAGAGTCACACAGCAAAACAGCAATAAAATCACAACATGTTCGTAACTTTGGCTTTTTCACGAGTCATATAACTTGGCTTAAATTAATATATTATTTGGACGGAGCTATAAAACCGAACACATTTATTATACGCCACAAATAAACCTATAGCGCACGAAAAAAGGAACCAATTAACCGCTTATTAAAACATAATAAAACTATAAGTTATATTGTACATAATAAAAAAACATGTTTTCATGCTAAAACGCAATTACGACAAAAAGTTTGCTTTTTTTGGTTGCAAAGTATTTTTTTGTCACCCTTTCCATGCACAACGCTGCAACGCGTTTAGTAAATTATCCGTACATAACTTATATACCACTATTCGCTGGAATAAATTGACTAGATTATCTAAAATTGTTTTTTTTTCTTGAAAAAAATGATTTTTGGGCTAAAATCAGTTGCACTAAATTTGCTATTATTCAATGTATTTTTAGGCATCATTAAATGTAAAACTTTCGATTTTTACGATCACGTTGATAGTATATTAGCTGAGTATGACAAGGAGTTTGGTGGCGTTATGAATCGCGAACAGTTATTAACGTGGAACTATCTGACGAATCTAACCGGTGATAACGCTAATCAATTGAAAGATTTTCGTCAAAATATTTACGACTGGAAACGCGAATGGAGTGCGTGGGCAAAGAAAAGTTATCGGAAAATCGCGTGCAACACAATTAATATTAGTGCGGCGCTGGAAACTAATCAATCTAATAATAAAAGATGCTTCTATTTGAGTAAAATCATGTCGAGTTTTCGATTCGCCAACAGAAATGAATTATCACTGTTCAACGCATTACGATCCGGTTTGTCGAAACAGTACGCAAAGCTAAATGTGGAAATCAATGGCAGAACTATGGTGGGCGAAACTGAAATCACGCGGTTTCTGTCCGAATCCGAAGATCTTAATGAGATAAAATCCGCGTGGAATCAGTGGTACGAAAATAGTAACAAAATGTTGCCGATGTTTACTCAGCTATTAAATCTTTTTAATAAAACCGCAAATTATGGAAGTAAGTTAGATTCCTAACATTTTTCTTTATAGTGAGATATAATGGGTGTTTACGGAAAATCATAAAAGTTAAACTATAAAAGTTATCCGGTTTTAAACTTTTAACCGAAATATTGCACATCATATTTATTTGCTAACTGTTTAGGTAATATTAAACTTTGGGACGTTTGGATTTCGGATCTTAATATGAGACATCCCTTGAAAAACGCTCACAAACTTTGGCGCGAAGTTCAAGAATTTTATACGCATATACACGCTTTCGTTCGCGGAAAGTTGAGAGAAAAATACGGCGATGGCCTGATTAATAAAACCGATTCAATACCTATATATCTGATGAAGTCATTATGGGCTGACCAATGGAACTCAATTATAGCCTATATAAAACCGTTTCAATCTAAAAATAGTGAACCTAGTTATTCCGAAAATATTCAATCAAACAGCTATGGTTTGTAATTTTAGCTTAGTTTCAGCTTCCATTAATCTTATTGAACTATTCATTAAAAGACGACATCAAAGAACTGCTTTCCGAATCGCAGCGTGTATTTACCGATTTGGGATTCGAAACACTTGACCCCAAGTTTTGGCAAAACTCAATATTCACAAAACCGTTCGAAAAAACGACAACAATCGACTGCCACCCGCTAGCGTTCGACTTCATGGATGGCAGCGATTTTCGCGTTAAACTATGCTTAACTGGACAATTAAAACGTCGCGATTCCGAGCTGCGAACAATTGTCCACGAATTGGGTCACATTTACTACTTTAAATCGTACGCGAATATACCCAATATGCTACGCTCGGCGCCAATGTCCGCGTTTCACGAAGCGATCGGCGACTTAATGGTACTAATTAGCAACGCGTGTAAATGGGAAAATGCTGACTACGGTGATATTATTAATGGCCAGATAAGCGAAGCGTTGAATAACTTCGTGATCATTCCGTGGGCGCTATCGCTCGAGCAGTGGAGGCACGACTTGTTTTCGGGGAATCTTTCCATAACAGCCGCTAACCGTCATTACTGGGATATTCGGGAAAGGTTTCAAGGGATAAATGCGCCACCGGAGAGATATTTCGCATTTAATCTCGACCCGATCGCCAAGTATCACGTGGCAAATTTTATGCCTTATTTGCGGTATTTTTATTCGCGATTTTTGTCGCACCAGTTTCATAAGGCGCTTTGCCCGCAAACTGATATACCGTTGTATCGATGTTGCCCGAAACAAATGGACACAAATTTTTGGTAACATTTAGCCCTTATTAGTTTGCTAACTCGTAAAGTCTTGTCGTTGCTTATGCTTTTGTCGTTGTCTGTCATTGTCTCCGCAATGAAGGTTTGAGTGCCAGTATAAGCTTAATAATTAAATAATCACAAAATGAGCTCTCTATTTGTGTGTCGTTCTGGTTTTTTATCTGACTGCAAAATTCAGATATATGGATTTGGGTGTGTCCGTCCGTCAGTCTGTCTGTCGGGTGTGAACACTCTTATGTTAATAAAGGAATTTTGGCTTATTTCTTATGTTAATTAAGGGATTTCACCAATTTCATATGTTAATGAAGGGATTTTCAGGTCAAAAAGATCAATATAGAGTGTCAAAATGAACAAAATTATGCTTTATATTGTCATTAAAAGGGTCAAAATTGGGAAAATTGTGTCAAAAATATGGAAAAATTAGGACAAAATGTACATAAAATTTTCAAAAATGGCCATATTTGTATCAAAATAGGCAAAATTCGGCCAAAAAAAAGATTAAAGCTACATTGGCATTTGCCGCTATTTGGTGTTATAAAAGTGATTTCCAGTCTCAAAATGGCAAAAAGACTAAAAAATAACCAAAATTAAGAATAAAATTTGAGTGGCATCTGCCGCTATTTGCTGTAAAATAGCGGAAATTTCAGGCTCAAAATTGACAAAAATCTGGCAAAAAATTCAAATTATGCAAAAATAACTTAAATTATGGTTAAAATTTTTGTGGCATCAGCCACATACTTGTGGTTATTTAGGGATAATCAACCTCTGAATAGTCAAAAACTTTCGTTAAAAGTTTCAAAAATCAGATTAAACTGAAAAATTATAAATCAAAACTTAAGTGGCATCTGCCGCTAATGTTTTATAGAAAACAAATTAATGTTTTATACACTATACAACTTTATAATTTAAAATACTGGGAGCGAGCGGATGTAGTATGCTTACTGAACTTAACTTTACAAAGTCAGATATTACAGTATGACCGTATCGATCTTGTTTTTTCTATGATTTTAAATTTTTAAAGTAAAATTGGATAAACTTATATTTTTAAAATTTTAAGGAAAATGCTGTCTACCGGGTCAATGCTGCCGTGGAATGTACTACTAAAACATTTAACTGGATCTTTTGATATTATATCGGCTCCCCTTTTGGATTACTATAAACCATTAAATGAATGGCTTATTAGTACGATTACAAAAAATAATTATCCTATTGGTTGGAATTAAATGGTATTACTTTTATCCAAAATCTCTTATTGCGCTACTATTGGTTAGATATTTAAAATTTAATTTATATGTTCAAATATTTTATAAATTAATATGTTTTAATATGATTTGTTATAATTGAATTTTTATGGTTTTACTTATTAACTCTAGTTATTTATAAATTTTAATTTAAATTCCCTGCTGTTATGTTACAGCAGAATGTTCTGAAAATAGGATTCTTTTAAATAAATTTTGAGTCTGTCGCTAACAACTAATTGGCATTAGTTTATTTAGCAGTAAAACTTCAAATAATCGCCTGCATGTCGAAAATAGAAAAGTATTGTAATTTCCAATTTGGAACAATACATTATTCTGAACGTATTTCAAACAATTTTCTAACTTATTTTCAGAAAATAATTTCTATCTAATAAATTGTCGAAGAATATGTATAAAAATGGAATTTTATATAAAAAACGTTTATTGCTACTATATTGACAAAAATATTTTACAGTAAATAAAATACCGGAGCGTTATTTTACATTAAAAATAATTTTGAAAATGTTACGATATAGAAAATTAGTTGAAAAAATTATAAAATCGTTTTGCATCATTTAATTTATTTTTAATGATCGACAAATTGTATAAATTATTTTATTCAAATGTTATTTGAATTATCAAAAAAAAATTAAAATCCAATTAATTAAATCATTTTAAATAGAATTTATTTTACCATTTTATTTGCTAATTATAAATTAATCAAACAAAATCGGAATTTAAATTATTCCGTATGACAAATCACAAGAAAGAAAATCATTAAAATATTATTTACCTTCCCGTTTGACGCACATCACGATCATTACCAGTAGTGGTTGAAACAAAACGCGATCCTATTTCGAATTACGGTTTCCTTTTATCTCCTTTTCTTCGTCTTCAAAACAAAAATTTACTTTACGTTATATTTTTGGCGGAAATACCTTTTTTCAAAAAAAAACAAACATATAGAAAATTGGAAACAAAAATGATAGAGAGTAAATAAATGAATAAATTAATCATTGGGTAACCGAATAAATACGCACACATTATGAAATATCTACATATTCATCGTTGTTTCGATAATTGTATCTGTTGGTTGATTTGATTACAATATATGCGTTTATTATTAGTTTTCAACCATCAGATGTAGAAATAATAATAGCGATAATAAAAGGCAAAAATCAGAATACCGTACACACACAACAACGGAATACATAACGCGTACACTATTATATTCGTTTAGTAAAATATTCGCTGCGAATGATATACAGGCACATAACATAACACACTCACTCACTGAATTTTTTTGCTCTCTACTCTTCAACTCGCCTACTATTGTATCTGAATGACATTTAGAGTACATTGGATGGCGTTAGCCATTTAGGTGATTGGAGAGCGAGAATAAGGAATTTATCTATAATATATATTTTTTCTGTTCATTGATAGAAAAAAGATTTTCGATTTCGAAATCACATATGATTTGACATTTTTCCTCTTAATGTTTCATTCATTTTTTCGCTCCTGTGAACAGATTTCTCGCTTTTTCTCATTTGTTTACTTTATTCTTGCCGATAGAGACACGATTAAGTGGCTTTCCGTTAATCCCAAACAGTCACGCTATCAAAAAACAATTTCTATTGAATAGAATAATATTTTTTAAAGATTTATCCTTTTTATCTTTTTTAAAATAACGATAGATATTTTATAATTTCATATGTTGAATATAAAATTGTGTACAGACTAATAAATTATGGAAATAATCCTTTATTGATCGATATTTGACTTATAAATATTTTTATAAACTAAACATTTTGTTTAAATATTTAAAAAATATTAAAATATTGACTATCATTAGCAATTTATCACTATTTTATACTCTGCTTTTTAGGGTTTACAGTAACATTTGTAACATTTCACGGAATATCTTTTTGATCCTCTAATTAGTATTGATTTCTCATATACTCACTACCAGACATGCGGACTGTATGCCGAATAATACAGTATATCGTGGATTAACTGTTTAGCTCTTTCGCCTTCTCTCTCTCTCTCTCTCTCTCTCTCTCTCTCTTCTTTTTTTTCTTTTTTTCTCTCCAACTCTAATGCCGCATAAAAATTATATTACAGTAGTATCAAAATGTTTAAATTTTTTATCCTCTTAGATTGGTTTTACCCGAAATCAATAAATCATTCGTATACTAGTTTAATAACAAAGTCGTGGCACGACAATATAAATAGGGTAATTAATTACTGTCAGTCAATACATGATCTAATTTATTTTTCCTATTTTCCGCCAAAGATACATAGAGAAAGTTTTCGATTAAAACCTTTCGGAAAAACTTATAAATCAAATTAGATTAATATATATCTATCATCGCATTAGTGTTACCAAAACGTAATTCAAAAAATAAAAATTCGCAAATTATAAGATTTATCTATAAGATGTACGTTAATTTATCGCAATAAAATAAATTACGGTACATAGTTTTTTTCACACGCTGTTTACAGTTCAAGCGCAGGTGAAGCATAACTCACCTGAAAAAGCGCATTTTCCTGGTTTACGAGTTCATAATACAAAGTAATGCTTTGCGATACACGAGCCTGGGTATCACAAGAGGTACCAATTTATTGATTGTAGCGACACTGCTGTAACGGTAACACTATGCGCATCATTATTATCGGTTTATTTCGTTATATCAAATGTTATTCATCATTTATGAATAATCGAAATAATATTTACCTGTTCGATCCGTGCATAATTTAGATAATTTTACGTTTAAATGGATCGAAAATTCTATGCAATTTTTTTGGATTTTTGTTTCATTAAAATTTGTTTAAATGTTTAAATAAATTATATAATGGAAATTTTTCCGATATTTTTCTGAGAAATAAAAAACATAATTTTATTGGTATTATATATTAATTTTCATTTTTTTGTAAAATTAACATTTTTATAAAAATTTGCAATAACTAACATCGTCTTTGTAATGCGGAATAGGAAAGCGTTTACAAAAAAATTAATTAAACTCAAGAACTTATTAATTTTTATCGTTCAACTGATAAATAGCAATATTCCCAACGTATTTGTGTGTACTTACATAGGAAATAGTATTATCATAATATAAACAGTATTAACAACTTAACAACCGTATTTTTTTGTTTGTTGAATGTATTATGGATTTTATTACAGATAACAATGGTTAATATTATGTCATTTACATTTGGCATTATAAAATGAGTGACACGAGTAATCATACTAAATTTAATTTTTATATCAACATTTAGAGGGAAAAAATCCAAACAAAAACAAACATAAAACACAGTTTTGGTATCAAAGATATCAATGATTGCACGCACACATTTTGTTTATCGTTTCCTATTGTACACCCAATACTACTTAAAGCCAATTTTCAAAGATCAAGCACTTGTTTGCTGAGCAAACACACGAAGCAGGCAGTAAACATTAACTTACGATCTAAGTTTTTTTTTCAAAAGGTTTATTAGTTTATTCGACAGAGAATTTTTATTTTTTGTAGATGAAATAAAATTTAAAAAAGGGATTGCTGTAAATAAATTCACCGCGAAGTAAACGAAATTAACGGTAGCTACAAGTTTGTGTATTTAGTATTTAGTATGTGTAATTAGAATTTTGTTCGATAAATAAAATTTCGAACTGCAATTTACCGGATATTTTTGGTTTTTGTTAAAATGAATGAACATTAAGCTTTTCGATCAAGTATTCAATTATTTAACGTTTAAATTTTATTTGCAAAAAAATGAAATTA
This sequence comes from Phthiracarus laevigatus, assembly GCA_034700185.1. Lineage (NCBI taxonomy): Eukaryota > Metazoa > Arthropoda > Arachnida > Sarcoptiformes > Phthiracaridae > Phthiracarus > Phthiracarus laevigatus. Next base: position 12,296 of record JAQIXJ010000054.1, on the reverse strand, counting down.
CTTTTTAGAAAATTGTGACAAATTTACCTAAATCTCAACACTTATACATATAGTTGGATAAAAAAATTATTCTTACGATCTCATAAAGAAATTATAACAAAATAAGCCAGCTTTTTAAAAAAAATTGAGCTAAAAAACGAAACCAATAAAACCGTAAATTCATGTAATTATCGAAGAGAAGAAAAAAAAATATTTCTAATGATTCCTTGTTTCAACTATTATGTACAAAAACACATAATGGAACGAAACACAAAGCGAAGTGATTGGATTTTGTTTTGTTTTGTTACAACAAAAGTTTGCGATGAGTGAAGTGATGGAAATAAACGGGAAAAAGGTTTCGTTCTACTTCAATGATCACTGTTTTAACGCCATATATGTACGCATTAAAATTTATTATCATTTCGTTATTATCATTTATTTTTTTCTTTGAGCACAATAATTATATACAGAGTACAACAACACGTAAAATCACAACATTTGCCGAAAGAAATGGTTTTTATTTCTATTGTATAAATGTCAAAAATATACTTTTTTGTTTGCGGGGAAAAAATTTTGCGCACTTAAAAACTTTTTATTAGTGCATTTATACAAAGTACATACAAAGGTCTAGTTTTTTTTCGGGGGACAGAATAAACAGAGTTATTATACACAAAGTTTGATCTTTAACCCAAAAATGATTGTAAAAACACTAGTAAACGAAAATAGCAAAAAAGTACTTAAACCGATATTACGCAAAAAATCTGAGAGTTAACATTCCAAGTGCGTGAGTGTTCCCAACTTTTCTTACACTTAGCGAATACTAAATCAGTATACTGTAAAAGGTTTTGGATTTTTTTGGATTTTTCCAAATATATTGCGTAACGGTTTTCGATCCTTCAAAAACACTAAGCCGTAAAATAAAAAAATGGGGACGAAAACTAACGTTAGCGAGCGACTGTCAAAACTGTTGATCGCGAAAAAAAGAAATCCATCAAATCTCGATGCGAATGGATGGATACCCTACTCCTCACACTTCACCGCATGGAATGTTTGCAAAGCAGTTTAGTGGCATTGCTGTGCAGTGTACATTAAAAAAAAATAAAACCCTCAAAATATATAATATAAAATATCAAGGATATAAAAAGAAATCGGAGCACGTATACACCCGTAAAAAAATCTCTACCTTCACAACGGAAAAAAAATCGGAAAAAATCAGTAAAAAATCACATCTTTTTTCTCAGGTTATTAGTTTTTTTGAGTATTACACAATATTTACTGTTACACACAAACACGAAATGTTGTTTGGAATATAAATCACACTTCGCTTCGCAAAACAAGCAACCACTTGATAGTACCATTCCAACTATTAAGGGACCGGAATGTTAATGGCGACAAAATCTTTTTCAACGACCGTATCGTTACCACCGCCGCTACCATTCGCCTCTTTCGCGTGCACCTCCGCGTTCACCATCTCGTCTTTACCGTTCTCGTCACCCTTCAAACTCTTTTTACAGCTACTTTGTCGGGAACTATGCCGCGACGAGTTCCGTCTACTCGAGTACTGATTGTTGTATATAATGGACGAGTTACGACGCGGTTCGCTTGGTATCGTGTATATGTTTAGCCGCGCGCCTCCCATCTTAGGCGGCGCACAAATATGGACACGCGATTTTGGATTGTGTTGGGCTTCGGGGTACGTCGGGCCGAAGTGGTAGTTCGGATCCGATATTTGCTGGTGCTGTAGGCTGTGTTTGCCCCAGTACTGCCAAATACCTGGCAACATAAAAATAAAACAGTTTTAATAATTTAATTATAGTTTGGGGGGATTTTATTGCATGGTTTACCGTCTCCTCTGGACACCGATGACCAGAAACCATAGGAAAACAGTAAGATAACGATAAAAACGAAACCGAGCGTCAGGTACATCATCTCGTTGGAGCGGCCGTGAGCTGCGATGAATAGTATAACTAATATGCCGATAAACATTCCACCACCGATTTTACCGATTGCTGCTAAAAATAGATTTAAATGTCAAATAGATGAACGTATTTGCTTAATATATGTATGTATGCGTTGCACACACTTTTTTGGCTATTTTTAGAAATGCTTTTGGTATAAAAATTGGGTCAAATATATAAAATATTCATTACTTTACGTTAGATTACACGCTACGTTCCTATTTCAACGTATATTATAACCTTTAGCGTTAATAAAAATGTAAAACAAACCTTTACTTTCAGGCATCTCTCGCTTCTTCTCTCTTGTTATGTTGCACTGGGTTTTTTAGTGATGAATTTATATATATATATTTGAGATTTACTTATTTTGTTGATGGCTGCACACATACACAAACACTTATATTTATATATATGATTGCACTTATATACTAATCTACGATATTCTTATGGCCAGAATATTCTTTCAATATTTTCGCTACAGATTGTAATTTTAATAATAATAATAACGAAGCGAAATGAATCGAATGCATTAAGGAAATGATTTCCCATCGACGTTCGGTGTCATATATTTCTATTATAATGACTGATGAACTAATGACAATAATAATAGCAACGTGTAATAACAAAACATTCAAAATTCTAAATAACCATATTTATTATTTGTTTTCTGACATTTCCATACTTTAAATAGCTATAAAACAGACAATAACGCGTAACACGTCTACCGCCACTGTTGCTAAAAATGAAAGCAATGGTTAAGTGGGGGTAGAAATTGTTTCGTCGCATTTTATCCTTTCATTGATTTTTCTATCTCACTGCGTGTTTTCCCAAACTCTTATATTTTTGCAATCCCTTTCTAGTAATACGAAATAATACTCAAGCATCGAACCGCATGCTCCGTTGTAATGTGTTTCCTATGAATTAATGTTGAACTGAACTGAACGACTAGTTAAGTATTCCGTTACCGCTTCGCATTTTTTCGTTTTTATTTCGTGTATTTATTCCCGGGGTTTTAGCGCAATACTCGACACATACAGCGGCACCAATCGATCGGAAAAGTCATTGCAAGCTGTATGTTCTTTCATTTTCTCTCTCTGTCTCACTCTCTTTTATTTGTCTTTAAAGATCATAAATTATTTTATTAAGTAATAACCAAAATAATTGTGAATAATTTTGTAATTAGTGATAAGTAGGGCTTAGAAAATCGTTAATTAACGATTCAGTTTTTCAACAGAATTCCTTAATTCGAACTATATATAACTTGATATTAATTATTGTAGATCTATTCACTTCAAAATTTTTAACGATTCTAACGAATCTAACGATTTTAAATTTTTCTAACTATTTCAAGGAATTTAGCTTAAAATGTACTAAAAATTATATAAATTTAAACTTTACTAAACGCGTTTGATGAAGATTCTTGATTAATTTATTTAGAATAAGTGAATTCTGTTAATGATAACTATCGCAAACAAAATCGATAACTATATGTACTTAAACATTTCATTTTAAAGTAATTTTTTTCTAGCAGCAAGGTTTTAATGAAATATTTTAGGGTGTAAAGAACAATAAATCCTTTGTAAATTAATTTCGTATCTAAAATTTCTAACAAATTTTTCTAACGATTTATGAACTTTTTTCTGACGATTAACAAACGATTTGTACTAGTTTTTCTAACGATTTTCAAAGCCCTAGTGATAAGTTATATAGATTTACTTTTCATAGAAGCGCAGTCTTTATGTCTGGGAAAAGTATCTGTTTATAGTATGATTTCTTGCCGGACATTTAAAAGCACTACGTTTTAATTATATTATTCCATTTCCTGAGGAAATTAAATCTATCTTTTGTGCTATTCAGAGTACATTATTGCAATTAAAATTCAAAAACGTTTTAATTCATATTTATTAGTTCACTTTCTCTTAAAGAAAGACCATTTATGTCCTTCTGTTCGCTGTGGACTTGAACTTAAGAACTGTTTTTAATTTGAACATTGTCTTTTAACTTAATAAACTTTTTTAATAAACTCTTAACTAAATGACTACTTGAAATCGAAGTGGTTTTATGTCATTCTTGTTTAAATGATAAAATTGAATTGAAAAGTCTAGAAATTATTTTAATCTACACATTGAGCGCAATAAAAAAATGCAAATTAAATTTTTAAAACAGAACAAAAAAGAAAGAATTAAACTTAATGACTGACATATAATGCCATTAAAAGTTTTATTTATTTATCGTCGAAGAGACTTCTAATCGTAAAAGTTCTAAATTATTTATTTTCTATTTACACAACGCCTTTGAAATATAGAAGATTATAAAGATATAAGTATCGTTTAGTTTTTAGTGTTCGCAAGAAAACTCATCTTAAATGGTTTACGTTTTTACGCCTCGATTCATCATATAACTTCTAAGTCGTTTTTGTTCTATCGAATGCTTAATTGCGTTTTGCGCCCAAACCTAACATTCACGACACTATGCGTTAATGGCATAAACACACTCCAAAAAAATTTTTGAAAAGAAAAGAGAGACATTAAGCGCACAATGGAAAAGAAGAAGATCAATATAAATGTGATATTAATTGACACCAAAATAGCAGAGCAATAAAAAGTTTTTGTTTTCTTTATTATCAATCGCAATATCATTATGTGCGAAACAAACGCACATAACACAAAAATTTCAACCTTTAATTTTTTTCATGTGTGAGTGCGTTAAATATATTTTTTCTTCACACTCAGACGAAAGTTCTTTGTTTTTTTTCTTATCAATTTTTTGGTATTTGATTTACTTTCGAATCGTACCGAAAACAAACAAGTACTGAAACGAGAGAATGGGTCCACCGATATGTTCGATGCGTATATGTGTTAAATATATAAATTCTATTCTTCTCCGCATTTCGGTGATTTATCTTACGATGTGAGTTGGGATCAGTTGTATCAGTTTGGCGTGGTTTCAGTGCAAGTTAAGTTTTGCGAGAAATCAGCAAACAAAACTTTTTCCCAATAGTTCGTGTTGTATACGAAAAATAAATTAAGTACAAAATGAAAATGAGGCAAAATTATGTTGTGTTTTGTCTTTTATTGTGCGCAAATTTACATATCAACTCAGTCAGTGCCGGAAAAGCTATCAAAGCTATTAAACTTTTAAAGGTTAGTTGAAAGGCATGGTTTTTAAAAGTTCAAGTTAAATTAAACTATATTCTACTCTTATTTATCCTGTTATAGGGTGGCGCAATTTTAGCTGCACTATTACCTCATTTACTTCCATTTCCATTTCCATTGCCCATTCCAATACCGATCGAGAATCAGCATCACGAATATATGCCGGTGTGTGACGCTAAACCAGTTCAGTGAGTAATTTATTTACGTTTCGTTCAAAACTCAATTAAAGTAATTTTATAAATTTTTTATAAATACTGAAAATTTCTTAAATTGCCCGCTTTAGTATTTACAAACATTATGAATTTATACCTTACCCGGTAAGAGTGGGAAATAATGCGATGAGGGGAGGCGATGCAGCGGTGATGGGTAACGTGCGAAATAACATAAATAACATGAATAATATGAATAACATGAATAATTTGGCGAACACCGCTAATCGTATTCCTATGCCTATTCGAAATGATCAATCGCCTGATGGTAATGAAGTAAATCCAGAACTGACTGAAGACAATTCTCAGGAAGAATCTTCGATGTATTGACTTTAGAAAATTATACTTATTTTCGACTTTCTTGGATTAATGTAAAATATAATGTAGTTTTGTATAAAAGAAAAAGTATCAAAATAAATATTAGATTTACAGAAATTCTATTTTAACAAAAAAGTATTCTATTTAACATTATTAAATTTCCGCATTTATTAAGAGCTATTATTTTGGTAATTATAAACTAAAAAATAAAATAAATTGATTTAAAACAATTTATATGTGGAAATTACAAAGTTTTAAGAAATAAATATTATTATTATTATTAATATGCTTTCATATTATAGAAAAATCTTGCGAAGATTTGCTAATTAAGCCGATTAATTTATTACGCTTATATGTTTAATGTATTAGAAAATTTAGTATATATTATTTAAATACATAATATTAGTTAGTCAATTATTTTATTAATTTAAAATTACTTCTATGAGGAATTTTCTGGTATTTATGATGGCAGTGCAATGAATCAATTTTGCAAACAAGAATAAAAATAAAACTTAAACATTATCTATTGAAGAAACTATTATTTTGATGAACTTTATCTATAGGAAAATTATTTACAAAAAATTTGGTCAATTATTCAGAGTGAAAATTATAGCTGCATTAGTGATTGAAAATTTTTAAATTTTCGAATCCACTAACGTTCCATTACCGGTACCAAAAAAAGTATTAACGTTTCATTAACGGTAAAAAAATAATAAAGGATAGCATTAACGTTCCATTACCGGTACCTTTTTTCGATTCCACTAACGTTCCACTCATTAACGTTTCGCATAATAAAAATCTAAAATAGTTTCGATTATCTCGATTATTTCCAACTTTTATTCACTTTAATTTATATAAATAAGTTGCTTAAAAATAATGCAATATTTGAGGCATTAAGCAAAATTAAAATAATATTTTTATTAAAACAATCCAAAAACTAGTTTCAGTTATGGAAATAAGATGCAGATTATCTGCGAAAAATGTAGATAATTTGTTAATTATAGAGTAATTTTAATATGTAAAAAAATTTTAAAATTTAACCTATTAAAATAATTTTGAAAATCCGACTAAAAACTCACTAACGTTCCATTAACGGAAGCAAAAAATTGGTTAACGTTCCACTAACGGACATTTCAATTTTTTTTACTCCACTAACGTTCCATTACCGGTGCTATTTTCAAATTTCATTAACGCTCCACGTTAATGGAGCTAAATTTTCAATCACTAGTCTGTAGTTTTGAAAAAGATTACTAAAGCTATTTAAAACTTATATTTTCCATCGATGAATTAGATTGTAATAATAATACACAAAATTGTTCGAAGCTATAAATATGAAACTATGTTAAATTTGCAGTCTAACCAACAAAACAAGATGCAGGTATCGAGATATTGAAACATCTGTAAACATATTTGCGATAAAATCAATGACATTAGGAATTGCGAATAACATTTGAATCTGTTTTATATTAAGACTGCTAATCCAATCAATTTTTATTAATAAGGATTTTGTGGAAACTTAAGCGATAGCAAAGTTTACTATTTCATTGACGTATTAACAAACCCATTATAATTTTTGAAATCTATACTCTTATAGATGCGAAAAAGTATCAAAATAGAAATGAATATTTTTAAACTGATGAAGAATGAAAAAAAATATATTTTATTATAATTGGATGACACCACGAGAGATTCAATTATTAAAGGCTGCAAACTAGACTAGTAAACGGGTACCCGAATGTCGGGTTCGGGTCGGGTACCAGACAAGTTTGTCGGGCCGGGTTCGGACTCAAACTTTTTGAGTACGGGTCGGGTCGGGCTTTAAAATTTATATTATAAAACCCTACTATCATAAAAAATATAAAGAATTTATCAAAAATTTAAGAAAACTTTTTCCATTTTTAAAAATACAACTTTATTTATACTAAATAACAAATAATAGTTGTAAAACTAATAAAATATATATTTTATGTGGAATTTTTTTTAAAAATTATTGACATTTGATTAAGTTGGATTATCGGGCCGGGTCGGGTCGAGTACAACAGTCTCGGGCACGGGTCGGGTCGAGTTCAAACATGTCGGGTACTTATCGGGTTTCGAAATTGCTATCGATTTACTAGTCTACTGCAAATTTTTAGTTTAAGGGAGTTTTGCTTTTGAAAAATAGTTAGGCTGATTCAAAGATTAAATATAAACTATCTTTGAAATCAAAGTTTGTTTAGCATACTGTTTCAGCTAAGAAATTATAGTGGTGTGCAAATATTTAAGAAGTTTTTTAAACATTGATGTTTATTACATTCTGTCCATAATCATAGTTTATTCTAACATGAAAAATCTTTTAGAATCGCGGAAGTTGTCTCAAAGTTGTTATTAAAGTATCAGTTTTAGTGTCATTTTATCTCAACATCTAATACATTATTATAGTAAAAAGATCTTATGATTGTATTGTTTAAGGATTTCTGTCATTCTTTTATTTTTGTTAAACTTATTTTTTGAAATTTCTATCGAGTATACCATATTTTCTTTTATCTTACTATAAATTATACTTAAAAATACTGATAGTCTCGGATGTTAGCGAAAGAATTTCCAGTAAACTAGCACTCAAGATATTTTTAAAGAAAGATATCATCTATTTTATTGCTGTTTTATAATGAGTTACGATGAATCCCATTTTCGTGTATATACCAAAATAAAGCTAATTCCGAAAAGAATTATATGAAACTGTGTTGAATGCTTTTATATTTATAAAAAACTAAGGATTATATAAGTTTTTTTGTAATTAATCAATTTTATGCAAAAATGGAAAATTTGATAAATTAGAATTTAGATTTTTTTCGTTGAATCTCAAGAATGTAATTATATTATTTTTGCAAAATTTTCTAACATTAACGTTGGAAACAGTCAGAACACTAAGTCTTGTTTTTCTTCTGTGTTCTCAGACTTATAGAAAGCAATTGACCATAAACTTTATAAGAGTTGAAACCTAAAGTTTTTATTACCAAACCTTCCTGCAACTCTGTACTCGATTCCCTCGGGTGTTCTATAGAGTTACTTATGGATTTTTCTTATTTTTCTTAAAGACTACTATTTATTTTTTTATTCAGTTAAACATTTTTAAACAAATATTCGATGCTTTCGGAGCTTTGAAACAAATTTAAAACTGTAGTTAAGACTTGTTTGGTTGGCATTTTAACGTTAGTAGAATTAAATGCATTAAATCATTTGCATTTAAATGAAAATTTTAACGGATTAATTAATTTTTTAGTAACTTTTAAATTTCCAATTTAATATGCTTGAAGAAAAGATAACACTCAAGAATCTTTTTAAATGAAATCTGAAATTCTAAAAATTTCCTTGACTTACTTCTCAAACTTATTATCCGCTAAAATATCCAATAAAAAAGATATTAATCAATTCTTGCATTAACTTAATGGATAATATTTAAATCCCATTCGGAATAGATTTTAGTGCGAACTAAATACGAGTTTAAATCGATGAATATCAATCGAAAATTGATATTTAATTATAAATCAATAAGTAATCTGTAAAAAATACTTTTGAAGATTTTGGTTAAACCACACATTTCCGAACTTATTTAAATAGTCACCAAAATATCAATATTGATTTTTTTGGTAAAAGTTTTTAGCGGTGAATAAGATGTTTATGTTAAGTGGGTTTGTGGCTAAAAAGCAAAACAGTCAATGAATATTCGTGTTGAACCAATTTAACTAATAATTCAATAAAAAACGCAACCATTTTTTTCGTGTACACATCGCTGTGCATTACTTGTTATGCAAAGCAAACTTCTCTTTTCATTTCAGCAAAATTTAAATTCATTGGTAAATTTTCTCCTAAATTAAAATATAACTTAATAAATATAAAATATAACTCGTTACTATGAAAAGTGTTAGATTTTACCAATATCTGCTAAATATTACAGATTATCTCGATAGGCAAAAGAAAAACAATAAATTTAAGCCATCATTGTTTACCAGCATTTGGCCACGATTTTAGTAATTTTGAGTACTCGTGTTTTGGTTTAAAAGCAATTGTTATAATCAATACAAAAATAAAGTGTTTTTTTATTTAACTAGGACACCCATCGGCTAATTAACTTAATCCTAGCGATCATAAAAATATATATATTTAATTGGAATATACTATTTCCCATCCGTATATAAATTATAAGTATGTTACATGCTTTTCCCGTTATATATTATTTCCCACATTACTTTCTCGCTCAATATAACAATGTTTTCTAATAGTTAATACATTTTTTTGCTATTGTTAGGAAATTACAGTACAAATAAGTATTTTAGCAAAGCGTGACATATAGTTATATTGTTTAAACCGCTTTGCGAACAGAATGAGATTGTTCAACAATACACAAAACTGGTTTAAACCGGTTTGCGGACAGAGAGACAGAGAGAGAGAGACACGAAAAAGTATTTTTTATATTATTAATTAAGCATTCTAATTTAACAGAAAATTAATAAAAATAATATAAAATAATTGTTGGGAGTAAATGAAGTAAGCGATGAGCCAACATTCTAAATTAAAATAACTTTACAAAGTCAAATATACCTATCAATCTTGTTTTTATATTTATTTATAACAATTTATTTTGAATTCTAAATTGTAAATATCAAATACAATTATAATTAAGTCTTTGGAAAATTTATATCTTAGAATGGTTTTTAGAGTAGTCAATGAATTATTTAATCCTTGAATATACAATTACTTATTTTTTAAACAAGTTATATTAACAAAACCTAAAATCAAATTCAGACAAACTACATTTAATTTTAGATGTAAAAGTGGAACCATAACAATTAGAAAACTGTAAAGTAACAAATACTGCTAAGATAAAAATATATAATACAAGCCGATCATGTATTCATTGGAACAGCGCCGAGGATGGAGTTTATTTTATTTTAAAATTCAAATAATAAAGCTTAGTTGTTTTTGCAATTTTATTGAAAAAACCTAAAAATATGAAAAACGACTTAAATATTCTCTTCGAGACTTATAAATAATAAACATCAGAACGAAATTAAAATTTAAACAAATGGAGTTATTGACTATCAACCAAAAATTTTAACCTTAACTAAACATAAAAATCGTAGACCATAGGAATTTTTTTTGACAGGAAATTCCACTCCCTTATAGCCAGTACAATAACTCATATTACTATGCACTATTGTTTTAAACTTACCACTAAAACATGAAATAGCTTTATCAACCATATTAGGCATAGATACTCGAGTACTAATACTAGTAGTTAGTCAATGAAGAGAAATAATCAATTGTTTTACTTATTGTATTCAACGAATCGTATGATTTACTTAATTCTATTATAACAATCATTTAATTGTTAAACACACAAAACACAATATACTTTAGCTAAATCACGACATAAATGAATTACATAGGCATATAAAAATCCTTTAATCTTTAGGACTCAATAAAAGTTATCCAAAACTAATTATTATTTATAATTTAATTTTCTTTAACTATAAACTTGACTACAACTTCTTAAAATAATAAGTTAAAAATTAGTTTTCAAATTAGCTAAAAGATTATATAGTATATAAACAGATTAAACAAAAAACCTAACAAATTATTTTGTTAAAAATACATTGCTCTTTATTTTATTTAAACAAAACATAATATATAAATTTTTATAAATTTAATTGACTTTTTAAATAAACAATTTTTATTGTGAATGGTTTGAAAATTTTATTGTTTTAAACATTATAATAATTTCACAAACTATTTAATTTAATTACTTTATAACTGAAATAGTTTTCTAAATTGAATTTATGAATTACTGTTTATTTATAACAGTCACAACGAAACCAAAGCGTGAATCCATTACAGTAACCACCCTTAAACTATTATCAAAATTAAAATTTAGTTTTAAGTAAAATTAGGTTTATAATTAATCTAATGGAATACATACACCATTGTTTCTGCAATGTTTATTGCATTCATACTCTTTACGATCTCCTGGGCCACTACACCCAAAACCGCGCTTTGATCTTAATTTTACTTCGCTTACTGCTGCGCCATTAACAGGTTTATCCATTATAAGAATCATCGCGAACAACAAACTTAGTACTATAATTATTCTCATTTTGTTAGTTTTTAACTGCAATTCTTGATACAAAATTTTAAAAAATAAGCTTTTATTTTAACTCTTATTATATTAAAAACTTAAGGTTACGTGATATCACTAACTTTAATAATAATAAAATTAGTTTAAAAAATCATTTACAATAAACGATTAGCAAATATATTACCCGTTATTTAACGAGCCTTTATATACATTCATTGAAATGTAAATACTTTATTTCTATAGTAATAATTCGTTTGTCAATTCATTAAAAACTTTTGTAAATAAAAACAATTCTATGAACTCAATCTAGAAGTCCATTGTTAATTTCGATCATTGTACTTCTTTTGCAATACTGTAAACTCTAATCACCCTTAGCAAAGATTTCATTTGATTTTCCAAACATAAAACTCAAGTAACCATATTTACCAGTCTTTATATACTTTTTATGGTTTTCATTAGTTCACATCAGAGATTGATTTGCTTTCTGTCTTTCCGCGACTGAGTGCGCATAGTGTTTATGCTGACGATATTGCGATCTTAACGAATACGCAACGAATTGGAT